>QRDG01000337.1:155342-192717 GCA_012064385.1 Puccinellia tenuiflora
TAAATATATTTTGTACTAAATGTTTGTACTTCCCTTGATCTATTTTTTTAGTATTAAAAGTATATTTTTTTGTTTGTTACTCCCTCGGGTTTTAGTTTATAAGGCATGCACATACCTAGGTCGTTATTTTTCTAGTGTACTACAGTTATATAACACAAAAATTGTATCATTTAAAAGTATAGCATCTAAATTTTCTAATGGTTTTTTCTAACATATATCTTGTATTTTGTTCCTCAAATTGACTATATATGGATACATATGCGACTTATAAACGGAACCGGGGGAGTGGAATAGTTTAACCACATACTATTACTTGATTTTGTTACTAAATATCATTGAACATATTAATTCTACTTTATAAGAAAATTCAGTTCGGAATTTTTTTTTCAACAATGCAGAATCTATATAATTATAGGTATTTATGATACATATTTGTAAGGAGTAGGATCTATCAATATCTCATAGTTGTTCTAATGTATGCTTAAGTAATTATAGTTATAGAATTTTTTTTGGAGTATAAACTGAGCCAATAACACTAAATTTCGGTGGTCAAAATTGTCTAGCAAGTGAAAACTTAACACCAAGTGTGAATGTTGTGTACTTAGTACTTAGTTCTGAGACAACATCATGTAGAGTAATCGGGAACGAAATTTTTTACATGATTTCTTTCAGTTGCAAATGAGTATGCAACTACAATTTAGGTTTACAACCCAGATATCTGTATATATGAATAGTATCGAACTGCAAACAAACTGATAAAAAACGAAGAGGCACTAATTATTTTGCACCCATCACTCGGCATGCATGGCTGATGGATTCATCTCTGTACGTAAGTTCTATGTCAATGTAAGTTTCTTAGCACGATTTTATAGGTATTTTGGTAATGTGGCATACTAGTTAATAAAGAAAGAGATTGTACTTATAACTTAGCTAACATACAAGCTTTGCACGGGGCATAGATAAAAAAAAAGGTTTTTAGCCCATCATATGCATGCATGAGCCACAAATCATTAATGTAGATACAAGCAATAAAAAACAATACATTGTACTATTTATATCTTAAAATTTAATTACTCATATGATTACGTGCTAAAGACAGTGTATTGGCACATGCCTAAGCTAGCTCACTGGCGCGAGTAAGTATGCCGGATGTATCAGGATGCACGGACAGGACAAAGCTATTTCTGTGTGCGAGCCTCCCGGGTGCGTGGGCCCATGGGTCCGCGAGCCAAATCATTCCATAAACAGGTTTTCCAACGCAAAGAATTAGCTGAGCGTTAGACAAACCACAAAGAAAAAGAAAAACACCCACGGTGTCATGATCCGATCGAGTCTGCGAGTCCGTGCCCTACTACGAACTGGGCACACGCGCAGCGCAGACGGCCTTAAATCAAGACCCTAAACCAAACCAACGTGTCAATGCCATCGAACTATGAAGTGAAACCTCAGTCTCGTCGATCCGTCCACCGCACGCGATGGCGTACTCGCCCGTCTTGTGCCCGGCGGGGTTGTCTCTCGCCGCCGCGGCGCCGCGCCGCCAGGCTTCATCCCCCGCGCGCGTCCATCTCCTCCCGGCGCGCACAGCGATGGTGTGAGCACCTTCCGTGATCCCTTCTTGATCGATCATCTGCCGTTTTTAATTATCTGAGCTGAGCCGCCGATCGGGTGTCTGCACCGAGCAGGGGCCTTTGCGTGCGCACACGCGCCTGAGATTCAAGGATCGCGCTCCGGCGGACGACGGCGCCAAGGAGTGTCATCCGTTCGCACCGGTGGATATAAGATAAAGACGGCGGCGCCGAGACTGACCCCTACGCCGGGCTGTGGCCGTGGGGTGACTACTTCCCGACGACGCCGAATTACGCCGAGAAGACTTCTTCACCGTGCAAGAACAGTTCTGGCGAGAATCCAACAAGGCGGCTGCAGCGCTCAAGGACATGGTCGCCGGCGTGTTCCGTCCCCTCCTGGACAACTTCCATCATCACCGCTCACTCAAGACCCTCTACGACACCGAGGACTACCACATCGGCATACCCTTCGGTATATTTCAAGTTCATCAACGCGACCCGAATTATTAGTAATCCTTGATCTGATATGAGGTAACTTTTACTGATCAGGGGCGCTGATCGCATGCATTGGGTGCTACCAGCTGTGGAAGTTGGATCCGGCGACGTTCCTCGACGCCGCTCTCGGCTACACCTTCTACAAGCTTAGCATCGTCTCGGCGCAGCTCCGGAAACAGGGTTTTTCCAACGACCTCATCACGCGTGTTAAATTTGGTTAGTTATCCAGGCCTACAGTAATTTTCGCAATCAAACTTCTTTTGTGGCTTCTGATAAATTCCGTGGTTTTATTTTACGTATATTCAGTTAGTGGGTGAGGGCATGCTGGTCTTGGAGTTAGTTGGCATGTGTGCGTGCGTATGTTAGTGGCAGAGTGTGGCTGCTGTGTATGCGTATCGTACGTGTTAGCTTATTTAAGCCTGAGAGCTAGCTAGGGAAGAGAAAGATGTAGTCTCCGTCAGACCGTGGTGTGTGCCCAGCTGACGATGAGAGCTCCCCTGGATATAGTACTACGTATGTGTGTGTACCTCTATGTACGTGTTCGAGTCGTTGTGAGAAATAAAGTCAAGATATATATAGCCATTGGTGCGCCGCGGCGTTCGTGTGTCGGAAAAATATTGGTGTCTCTTTCGTCTCTTCAGTCCGGCATTCGTCGCTGGAGGGCTGCCTCGGCGCGTATCGCCGGAGGGCAGCCCCAACATGTACTCCTAGTAATTTTAGCAATCAAACTTCTTTGATTAAGTTCGAGTTTTTTTTACCTCTGCAGTTATCATCATGCTCATCATGTTTGTCAATGATTTCAAGAACAAATCTTGTCCACTTGATGCTATCAGGTGAGGTCCATGTTTTGTTTCCTTTGAGCCAAGGGGGTTCATGTTTTCTCTTTTACATTAGCAGAACTTGGTTTGATATTTACTCACAAAACAAACTATGCATGTTCACAATTCCATTGATATGAATGTCATCATTAATAGAAGCTTCCATCCAATTTTTGTGACAGGGGGGCTATTTATATCCTCTATGCATTGACATTCGCTTATGAAGTGTCTGGCGTCAAGAAGGAGATCAAGTATGCTATGGCTACACTTATATGCATGCTAAAGCACCCAAAAGGAAGACGCGAGCTAGGCAAATGCTATCCGAGGTTGAACTTTAACTCTTATCACAGTATGGGATATTGTAATCTCTGATAAGCTCTATCAGTTATGTAAAATGTGTTATTTTGTGTGTTAGAAACGGTTTAGGTCTCTCGTATCCTAGTTGGATACAAACTCTGTCATTGTATTGTACTACCTCCGTTCCATAATGTAAGCCTTTTTAGCATTTCTCTTTCATCCGTATCTAGACATGTTTTAATGTAAGGTTCAAATGAATCTTGCACTAAAACATGTCTAGATACGGATGGAAAGAGAAATGCTAAAAAGGCTTACATTATGGAACGGAGGGAGTACCTGTTAGTCACCTATAAATATACGAGATATGTGGAGGCTTTGCCCCACGCAACCCTCAAAACAAACTTGGTATCAGAGCGTGGTTACGCGAGACCTGTTCCGCCGCCGCCGTGATCTCTCTCGACGCGAAGTATACGTCCGTAGTTCCGCTGCAAGCTGCCTAGCTTTCCGATCGATCAAGCTAGCGATCGATCCATTGATCTGCTGCCTAGCTCACCGATCGACGTGAGCTCTCTTCCGCGTCGCCTTTCGTGATGGCTTCAACCGGCGCCCTCCAAGTCTCCACCCTCATCGGCCCCATCGTTTCTCCGCCGGCCGCCACCACTTCCGCCGGCGCCGTGGTTCCTCCCATCAGCGTCCGCCTCGACCACAACAACTTCCCTCTGGCGTGCTCTCACGGTCACCAACCTCTCTGGTGCCTCGCTCCATGGCTACCTCGACGGATCTATCGCTGCACCGGCCAAGACTACTACCGAGGGAACAGGCGACGCCGCCACAACCGTGGCCAACCCTGAGTATGCAAATTGGTGGACGCAAGATCAAAAGGTTCTTGGGGTGCTTCTCTCTTCCATGACGGAGGAGATCGCGTGTCAACTCATCAGCTGCAAGTCTGCGGCTGCCGCGTGGACAGCCATCCACGCCATGTTCAGTGCGCAGAACCGTGCCGGGGTGCGGCACATCCGGCGTCAAATCCAGACGCTGAAGAAGCAGGACATGACCGCAAGCGAGTATATGCACAAGGTGAAGGCCCTAGCCGACGCCATGGCTGCCGCTGGGTCACCGCTCGACGATGACGAGATCATCGACTACATGCTTACCGGATTGGGCAAGGCGTACAACCCGATCGCGGCATCTCTCAGTGTCGTGACCACTCCGGTCTCGTCCGCTGACTTCTACTCCATGGTGTTGAACTTTGAGGCGCTGCAGCTGTCGCAGCAAACTGACGGCGAGGAGTGGACCTCGTCGGCCAACACCGCGTCGCGGTACAGCAACCCTGCCGCCAACCGCCCACGTGCGTCGGACATCGGTCGCGCATCTGGAGGACGTCCTGGAGGTGGCTACCCACAACAGGGCTACCAGCAGCGGGGACAAGGCGGACAAGGCGGCCAGGATCCCCGCCGAGGCAACGGCGGTGGTGGAGGAGGCGGCAACGGCCGCAACGGCAACGGGCGACGCTGGCGCCCCAAGTGCCAGATCTGCAAGAATTGGGGACACGAAGCTGGAAACTGTCGCAACCGCTTCGACCAGGACTACTTCATCGACAACCCCCGTTATGCGAATTCGGCATCGACCTCCTCCAACAACTCTCCGCACTGGGTCATGGACTCCGGTGCTACGGACCACCTGACTAGTGATCTCGAGCGTCTCCAAGTTCGCGAACGCTATGGCGGCCAGGATCAAGTTCAAGTAGCCAATGGCTCAGGTTTGTCAATTTCGCACATTGGGCACTCAACCTTAGCCGGTTCTTCTCTTCGCTTGAATAATATCCTGCATGTTCCTAACATTAGTCAGCATCTTCTATCCGTTTATCGGCTTGTTTCGGACAATGACATCTTCATTGAGTTTCATCGCTATTTTTCCTTGTTAAGGACAAGGTCACCAGGAGAGTTCTTCTTCGCGGTAGAAGCCGAGATGGTCTCTACCCCCTCCCATTCGGGCGCGCACCATCTTCATCCACGCGTCATGCTTCGTCTAGCGTCAGGATCACACCATCCCAGTGGCATCAACGTCTTGGTCATCCATCCCGTAGTGTAGTCAGTTCCATTGTTAGAAATAATGATCTTGAGTGTTCTACTTCAGACAATTCAACTTTAGTTTGTGATGCTTGTCAACGTGGTAAAAGTCGTCAGTTATCGTACACTGCTTCCTCTCGTGTTTCTACTATGCCTCTTGAATTAATTCATTCTGATGTTTGGGGGCCTGCTCGTGCGTCCTCCGGGGGGTACAAGTATTATGTGAGTTTTATCGATGACTATTCGCGTTTTTGCTGGATTTATCTTCTCAAGCACAAGTCTGATGTTGAACAGGTGTTCTATGCCTTCCAGGCACATGTCGAACGCCTTCTGAACGCCAAAATTAAAGCTATTCAGTCCGATTGGGGTGGTGAGTATCACAAGTTGCATCGCTATTTTCAGCGCACGGGCATCTTTCATCGAGTTTCTTGCCCTCATACTTCCCAACAAAATGGCATTGCTGAGCGCAAGCACCGTCACTTGGTAGAAACTGGTCTCGCTTTGCTCGCGCACTCGTCCCTTCCCTTGCGTTATTGGGACGAGGCTTTTCTCACCGCATGTTATCTCATTAATCGCATGCCTACACCTGTGCTTGGTAAAGACACACCTATCCATCGTCTCCTGCAAACTCCACCTAATTACTCGTTCCTTCGCACCTTTGGCTGTGCTTGTTGGCCGAGCTTACGCAAGTATAATTCGCACAAACTTGAGTTCCGTTCCAAGATGTGTGTTTTTCTCGGCTATAGCCCTATGCATAAGGGGTACAAGTGTCTTGATCGGTCTACCGGTCGCATATACATCTCGCGTGATGTTATTTTTGACGAATCAGTTTTCCCTTTCGCCACTCCCGGTGTTACGGTTGATGTGTCCACGCTTAAGGAGGCTATCTCTTTTCCATCTAATGAACCGGCTACGAGTGTTCCTGTGCGTAATTATGACCTAACCTACTTGGCTACTAATCTTCCTGGCCAGGCCAGTGTTTCTCCTGTGCAGGTACACACTCCACCGGTCGATGTCTCCATGCAGGAGCCGATCGACGTGCATGGTGGCACGTCGCCCCATGCCTCCGCCCCGCATACCACGGCTGGGCCGCTTGAGCCCAACGCCCCATCGTCACCTGCCTCATCTGGGCCGCTCGCGCCCAATACCAGGTCGCCGTGTGCAGCTGCAGACGCGGACACTGCCTCGCTTGCCCATGGGCCGGACTCGGACGTCGTTGCTTCCTCGCCCTCCGTTGCTGCTTCGCCGAACAGTGCAACATCTACAACATCTACCACGTTGACGTCGGCAACTGCTGCTCCTCCCGACGTGCCTCCTCACTCGATGGTGACGCGTACAAGGGATGCTACTCGTCGTCCCAAGGAGTATACTGATGGCACCGTTCGATATGATCCCATGCGTCGAGCCTTCTTCGCGACACCTGTCTCTCATCGGGATGCTCTTCGTGAGCCAGTGTGGCACGCTGCCATGACTGCTGAGTTTGATGCTCTCCGTCACACCAACACATGGGTGTTGGTCCCTCGTCCTCCTGGCGTTAATATAGTCGGGAGCAAGTGGATTTTCAAAGCAAAGCAACGACCAGATGGTTCGATTGACAAGTACAAAGCACGTCTTGTAGCTCGCGGATTCACTCAGCAGCAAGGTATTGATTATGGTGACACCTTCAGTCCAGTTGTGAAGCCAGCCACCGTTCGTTTGGTTCTCTCGCTTGCAGTATCACGTGGCTGGAGCTTAAGGCAGGTTGACGTAAGTAATGCTTTTCTGCATGGTTTCTTGTCCGAGGATGTCTACATGCAACAACCACCCGGCTTTGAGGATGACAGGTATCCTTCGCATGTTTGCAAGCTTCAGCGAGCTCTCTATGGTCTTAAACAGTCTCCTCGCGCTTGGTATGCTCGGTTGAGTGCCCGTTTGTTGCAGCTCGGTTTCATCTCCTCCAAAGCAGACACGTCCCTGTTCATCTTTTCTCACCAAGGTGTGCAAATTTACATGCTTGTGTACGTGGATGATATTGTGATTGCTGGCTCAACTCCTGCTGCGGTGGATCGACTGGTAAAATCTCTCTCCGACAGTTTTCCTATCAAGGATCTTGGCAATCTTGAATATTTTTTGGGTCTGGAAGCGTCCTACAATTCAGGGGGCATGCTATTGACTCAACGGAAGTATGCGTTGGATCTTCTTCATCGTGTGAGTATGGAGAATTGTAGACCTACTTCCACGCCATTAGCTACCACCGATCGTCTTGCTCGTGAAGTTGGGACACCGCTTGGTACTGAGGATTCCACTCGGTATCGTAGTATTGTTGGAGGATTACAGTATTTAACTCTAACTCGCCCAGATTTATCCTTTGCCGTCAACAAGGTGTGCCAGTTTCTATCACAACCTACCGATGTTCATTGGGAGGCTGTGAAGCGGATATTGCGTTATGTCAAAGGAACTCTGAGCATGGGACTGAGGATACGAAAGTCTTCAACCACTGGTGTTAGCATTTTCACAGATGCAGACTGGGCAGGTTGCATTGATGATCGCCGTTCCACCAGTGGGTTTGCCGTGTTTGTCGGCCCGAATCTCATTTCATGGAGTGCCAAGAAGCAGCCTACAGTCTCTAGATCCAGCACGGAGGCAGAGTATAAAGCCTTGGCAAATGGAGCTGCTGAAGCCATCTGGGTAGAGTCGCTACTCAAGGAGTTGGGAGTGCCACGGCAGCGTACCACCATCTTGTGGTGTGATAATCTTGGGGCTACATATCTGACAGCAAATCCAGTTTTCCACGCACGAACTAAACACATTGAGATTGATTTTCATTTTGTTCGAGAGCGTGTTGCAGCTGGAGCTCTAGACGTCAGGTTCATCTCGACAAATGACCAACTGGCTGATGTGTTCACCAAGCCGGCCACTCGACAGATGCTAGACCGTTTTAAGTCCAATCTGAATCTTGTATGTAGTAGTAGTTCAGATTGAGGGGGAGTGTTAGAAACGGTTTAGGTCTCTCGTATCCTAGTTGGATACAAACTCTGTCATTGTATTGTACCTGTTAGTCACCTATAAATATACGAGATATGTGGAGGCTTTGCCCCACGCAACCCTCAAAACAAACTTTGTGGTTCCGTGGATACCAGTGAGTTATTTCATTTATATTAGTGATATTTTACTACGGACGCAAATAGAGACATCATCCCAACCATAACCAGAAGTCAACACATACTGACATAGAGTTTCCCTTAAAACAAAAAAGGTATCTATATATCTCTTATAAGGCAAACCCCCACTAAAAACCATTTATGTTTGTCGATCTCCACATGCGGCATAGCCACATCATCACATATTTACAACAGTTCGATTTCGATCTTCTTCTTTATTCTTGACCGTCTGATTGCCATCATCTTTAAATACATGACCCCACTAAGTATTTTTCTTCAATTTTAATGAAGCCCACCATCCAATGGGGCATAATATTATTCCCCGAGCATAATCTTCCACACAATACCTTTTGTCTTCTAATCTCATAACAAAATGGATTACGACCAAGCATACCTTTCGTCTTCTAATCTAATTTAGTAGAACATACTTTGTGTTGACACCGATTTTGTCTCAGAATATAAAAAGTAATTGACTATCATGAAATTTGATAGAATAATTAAATAAACAATAGAAAATCGCTTCGTGCGATAAAAAAATGATTTGTTTATATGTCGTCCTCATCGGCGACAATGGTCCGATATTGACCAGCGATACAAAATGTTCAAAGAAATATTCGAGTGCACGACAAATCGTTGGCGTTGTCCGGATGACCCTATGAAATACGGTCGAATCATATTTTATCAAAAGAATTATGCAATACAAATATAAATTAATTTTTGCTAGCCATTAGGGCTAAAAGCTTGCGAGCTAACTAATTTACAAGCTATTGGGCTATAATACGTAACCTGTGCATGCATGGATTAGCCGGTATCATTACACGGTTAATAAATTATAATGAGGTAGTTAGCAGCCCATGGCCCATGGCCCCTTGCGCATCCATATGTTTCAAAGCTCGGATAAAATCCACAGTTGATCGGGAGTTTGAAAAGAGAGCAGTTCGTCATTACGCCCACGTTCTGGACGACGCTCCCACTATCGATCAATTAACTAAATAAAAAATCTAAATCGGAGAGGAACACAGCGCCCATGCTCTATCCTTCGCCTATAAATATTCAGACCCCACGCACATAGAGAGCCCCCGATACCATTAATTCGATCGACCCTCCGTTCCTGGTAAGAACACCATACTTACAGAAAAGAAGAGAAGAACTGAAGAAGGATCATCCGCAGTATCCAAGAAAAGGTGGGACTCATGGTTCTCCCTAGCCCTTCGGTTTGGCCATGGGTACAAACCAAAGTGCATCTTTATCTTCTCCCTTAGCCTTTGGTTTGTCCATGCGTACAGACCAAAGAGCTTTCATCTATCTACTAAAATTCATGCCCTTGATTTGGCTATTGAAGTACAAATCAAGTAGCTTGTTCATTTCATCTAAATTGTCATCTTGGTTAGGCCATTGCGGTACGAACCAAAATCATGTTTAAATATATTCCGTTGTTGATATAATATCTCTTGATTCGGTCCCTTTAGCAATACAAATCTGGACGAAAAGTGTGCGTAAGCCTCATTCCTTGTTTTGGTCCCTATACGTGGATACAAATCTAGAGAATAGCCTAAATACAAAGTCCATATAAAGTTTCTTGGATCAGTCCTCAAAATGGATATGACCAAGTTGGACGAAAATGAGAAGAAATCGTCATATATACATGAATAAAACAAACTTCATCTTGGTTACACTTCTCGCAGGCCTTGCTATGCGATGTTAGTATAGTAATACAAGAGAAGTCAAATTTAACAAAACTCTCATGTCACATAAGCATGTAGAAATGTAGGGTAAAATCATGCCTTACCAAAATATCAAACAAAAAAAATGCACTTGCATGTTACGGATACTCTCATCCGAAATAGATTAAAATTGATATGCATACCCCGGTGGCCTGCACAAAGTTCAAAATTTAGTCTTGATCTAGTACTATATCAAATAGTACCAAAAGAAACGAAAAGTCTCTGTTGCTCCTGAGCACCAGTGCTCCTGCTCCTTCAAATTTTTTGAAAAAAATAGTTTAATGTTTTAGAAAATATTGAAAAAAAATCACAGATGTAGGAAAAGGTGTATCCCACAGCCATGTAAAAAATCAAGTTCAAATACTTTGTATTTTGAGCTACACAAAAATGACAAATCTGATAAAATTTGGAGATTTGAAAATGTTCATACTCAAATCCACAGTTTTGTCATTTTTGTGTAGATCGAACGACAAAGTATTTGAAGTTGAAATTTTACACGATTGTGGGATACACCTTTATCTACGTCCGTGATTTTTATTAACATTTTTTGAAACTTGTAAGTATTTGTTTTATTTTTTTCAAATGAGCAGGAGCACTGGAACTCGGGAGCACCAAATCTCTACTCCAAAAGAAATATAAACTAACTGCATGTAGTTGTCGCTGCATGCATATAGAGAAATGCACATGCATGGCCCATGGTCCAAATTCCATGCACCATTCCGGATGCTCTTAGTCGGCTAAATAGAAAAAATAACCAAACAATATATCGTACCATCGAAATCCATGTACGTTGAGCCGATTAAATAAATTAAGTATCTGATGCATGCGCATACTCCTTGTACTGCTAATACTAGTGCAAGTAAAAATATGAAATATGTCCAAATAGATGATATGAAATCATGTGATAAGTTAAAGAAGATTAAATGATCCTTCAAGCATCCGACGGCGACGACGGCGAGGAGGACTTTTTAGTATTAGTTTTATCTTTTGTAATAGTCATATGTTGTTGTAATCCTTTGTAATAGAAAGTTGGAATTCTTAATTAGGGGTTTTCTTTTCGGAGATGTAATTAACGGTTCTTTTATATAAATGTAAGAGTTCCGGAAATATGTACCCGCAATACTTGATATTTGTCTTATTTATATTCGCGCAATTTAAATTTTATTCTATCTGTCTTTATGACGTGGACGCGTATTTTCGATCGCCCCATTTTCCCGTCATCACTTTGTCCAAGCTTTGCTAGATTGTCTTTCAGATGCTTTCGTTGTTGTGTGCCTACATATGTCTGGCAAGGTTGAGAATGTTGCGCAACACCATAAGGAAGATGATCATCCAGTTATAACCAATGATTTCTATGGAATGGAATAACGCATCTATAGTCATCTTTATCGAAGAAGGCACCAACAACCACAATCACAACGAATAGCTCAGTAATACTTACAATATTTAATTTATCTTGCAGACTAGAAACAAATATTTTATCTTGCAACTATCATATTGTGAGTCATTTTATATTCCATGTTGATGTTGTAGTATTCCTTAGTTATCCAAGCCCACACTCTGAACTTTATTAAAAACTATTGTTATTGACCACTGAAGAAGTTGGATGACATCATTGGCACGGTATTTTCATCAATTTCTAACAATCTAAAGTCCTAATGGACGGGTGCGACAACGCTCGCCTACATGATCTAGTATGTTATATATGCTATGCTAGTTTGTTTTCGTACACTTCGTACCTCCTTCTCTTGTGCGATTGGGGGAGGAGGGGGGCTTAAATGGTCGGATATGTACTAGTGTATGGGACTATAGTTTGGTAAAGATGACATCCATCAGATTGTAGAACTTAATAGAAAACTCTAAAAAACATAAGAGATGAAACAAAAAAATTGCAATTCATATTTTAGACAACAAAACTATAACTAGCAGTTTTTAATTATCCGAGCAGAGCCGCCGATCGGGTGTCTGCACCGAGCAGGTGCCCTTGCGTGCGCACGCGCCTGAGATTCAAGGAGCGCGCTCCAGCGGACGACGACGCCAAGGAGTGTCATCCGTTCACACCGGTGGATAAAGATAAAGACGGCGGCGTCGAGACCGACCCCTACGCCGGGCTGTGGCCGTGGGGTGACTACTCCCCAACGACGCCGAATTATGCCGAGAAGACTTCTTCACCGCGCAAGAACAGTTCTGGCGAGAATCCAACAAGACGGTTGCGGCCCTCGAGGACATGTTCGCCGGCGTGTTCCGTCCCCTCCTGGAAAACTTCCATCATCACCGTGTTAAAACGACAAGATCGTCTAGGATAGATGCTCTACGGTAGAACTTTAGGGTTTTGCCCTTTGTGGTGCGAGAGAGAGAGAGAAACAGAGAGAGAGAGGGATGGGAGACTACCTTCTCCTCCTTGAGGTGTAGAACTCGAGCTGTCGGACATGGTGGTGTGGTGGTGAGGTGGTCTGTGAGCTAGTGAGCGACGTGGGTGAGTGCGGCGGCGGTGGCGGTGCTTCCCGTCAGCCAAGCGCTAACCCTAGATCGGATGGGTATGTTGGTGGGGTGTGCGGCATAGTGACGAACCTCGTGTTGCGTGCTGCCGGCCCCCACCTCTCTTTATAGCGCTGGTGACAGGGGCCCACCAACCAGTATACGGTTGGACGCCCCCGATCAGGGCGCAGTCAAGGGTCGGGTGCGACCGTTGGGTCGCACGCGAGGAGAATAACCTAACATTCTCCCCCTTGATCTCAACTTTTCTTTTACCTTTTACTTTACTCGTTTCATCACAGATCGATACATAGAGCATGTTTCATCGTCTCAGCTCAATTGCCGATATAATCAGACAGCTACAATATACCTCTTTGTTTTGAAGCAAATTCTGTTCCTTTTGGGCCTCTTATGATCCAGGAATCATAGGCTCTACCTTAAACCCATGCCGGCTAAGTGTTCCTTGAACACATTGGGAGGTAAGCCTTTCGTTAGCGGATCCGCAAGCATATCCTTTGTCCTCATATGCTCGAGACTTATATTGTGATCCTGAATTTTATCTTTCACAACATAATAGTTTATTTCTATTGGCTTTGTAGCATTACTCGACTTGTTGTTGTGAGCGTAAAATACTACGGGCTAGTTGTCACAGTAAATCTTTAGTGGTTTGTCAATACAATCTACCACTTTCAAGTCGGGTATAAATTTCTTTAACCACATCGCCTGCCCCGTGGCCTCATAACATGCTATAAATTCTGCATACATCGTGGACGATGCAACTATTGACTGTTTGGAGCTTCTCCACGAAATAGCTCCTCCTGCGAGAGTGAAAACGTATCCAGACGTGGATTTTCTATCATCTTTATCCCCCGCAAAATCTGCGTCTGAATACCCTCTTATCTCTATTGAATCAGATCTTTTGTATGTTAGCATGAGGTCCTTTGTGCCTTGCACATAACGCAATGCTTTCTTTGTCATCTTCCAGTGCTCTATGCCTGGATTTGATTAATATCTACCTAGTACCCCGGTAACAAAAGCTAAGTCAGGGCAAGTGCACACTTGTGCATACTGTAAGCTTCCAACAGCCGAAGCATATGGTACTGCTCTCGTTTGATTGATCTCATATTGGTTTTTGGGACATTGAAATTTCTCAAAACTGTCGCCCTTGACTATAGGAGCAGGTGTGGCATTACTCGCGTGCATATTATATTTCTTTAGAACCTTTTCTAAATATGCCCTAACACTCCATTTTTCCTATCTCGGTGAATTAAATGCCCCAAACATATTATGCTTCACCAAGATCTTTCATATCAAAATTTGAGGACAAGAACTTCTTTGTCTCTATTAGTACACTAACATCACTGCTAGCAAGCAGGATATCATCCACATATAGGATTAGGAAAATATATTTCCCACTTTTAAACTTTGCATAAACGCAGTTGTCCTCAACATTCTCTTTAAATCCAAATCTTTTAATTGTCTCATTAAATTTCAGATACCACTGTCTAGAGTCTTGCTTTAATCCATAAATGGATTTCTTTATACGGCATCGCATATCTTCCTCGCCTTCCATGATAAAACCCTTGGGTTGTTTCATGTAGAAAATTTCTTATAAATCTCCGTTTAGAAATGCCGTCTTTATATCCATCTGATGCAGCTCTAAATCAAAATGTGCAACTAGTGCCATTATGATTCTGAAGGAATCCTTACATGAGGATGGAGAAAATGTCTCATTATAATCTACTCATTCTCTAAATCCTTTTGACACAAGACATGCTTTATACTTTTCTACATTCCCATTAGAGTCATACTTTGTTTTGTAGACCCATTTACAGCCTACTATTTTGGCTCCTTTAGGAATCTTTTCTAAGTCCCAAACGTCATTGGAACTCATCGACCTCATCTCATCTTCCATAGCCTCCTGCCACTTCGATGAGTGAGGACTTCTCATGGCTTCTTCATATGAGGTGGGATCACCTTGCATATGAGCTATCTCTGTATTATAAACATAATCACTAGAAATAGCTGGATTTTTAATTCTCTTAAACCTTCCAAGGGTCTCAGTCTCTGGCACATTCTCTAGATTTGGCTCCTGGAGCTCCCTTTCATGCTCAACAATGGGTTCAGTCCGTTCCTGACGGGCATGTTCCGGATCTTCGCCCATTGTGGTCACGGGTGGAGTTACAACAGGTGCTTCCACCGCAATCTCAGGGATTGTTGGTGCAGGCACAACAGGTAGCGAGAAAAATGGCTCCTGAATGATCGGATTAGGTGCATGCACCCTCTTCTCCTCAAGATCAATTTTTCGGGCTACCATGCTCCCCCTCATGAGTTCGTCCTCTAAAAAGACTGCATGTCTTGTTTCTACAAACTTTGTGTATCTGTCTAGACAGTACAAACGAAAAGCTTTTGATTTATCGGGATAGCCAATAAAGTGGCAACTGACTGTTTTGGGATCTAACTTTGCAATATTTGGATTAAACACTTTTGCCTCAGCTGGGCACCCCCACACCCTGAGGTGTTGAAGAGAGGGCATCCTTCCTATCCACAGTTCGTACGGTGTTTTGGGCACCGACTTACTTGGCACTCTGTTGAGAATATGAACGGCGGTTTTAAGCGCCTACATCCATAATCCCAATGGCAATATGGAGTAACTCATCATACTGCGCACCATATCCATAAGGGTACGGTTGCGCCTTTCAGCTACTCCATTTTGCTGAGTCTCGCCCGACATTGTATATTGGGCGACTATTCCAGTCTCCTGTAAGAACCTCGCAAAAGGTCCAAGGACTTGACGATATGGTGTGTGACGACCGTAGTACTCCCCTCCATGGTCAGATCTCATTATCTTTATTTTTTTATCATGTTGATTTTCAACTTTAGCTTTGAATATCTTAAATTTATCCAATGCCTCAGATTTTTCTTTGATTGGATAAATATAACCATATCGGGAGTAATCATCTGTGAATGTTATGAACGAGTCATAACCATCCACACTTTTCACAGGAAATGGTCCACAAATATCAGTGTGAATAATTTCTAGTGTCGTTGTGCTTCGGTTTGCACCCTTTTTAATTTGTTTTATAAATTTTCCTTTTATGCAATCGATGCACTGCTCTATGTCTGAGAACTCTAATGGAAGAAGAATTTTATTTTTAACTAGTCTTTCTATTCACCCCCTCGAAATATGGCCTAAACGACAGTGCCATAATTTCGATGAATCATGAGTTCTCTTTCTTTTCTTTTGTTCTTTATTCGACGCAGAAACATGTTCGTTCACATTGCACACAGAATAAACTTTTTCACGCAAGGATAATAAATAAAGCTCATTGTGAAGGAAAGCAACCCCCACATGAGTATTATTACACCATATGGCACACTTGCCATGTCCAAAATAACACTCATAACTGTCTTTGTCCAAACGTGAGACACTAATCAAATTTCTGTGTAATGAAGGAACATATAAAACATCTCTAAGCAGAATCGTGAATCAATCAGCTAACTCCATGGAGATGTCGCCGACAGCTTCAACGTCTGCTTGGACTCCATTTGCAACTTCAATGCATCTTTTGTTTCTTTGCATAGTCCGTGTCGAATGGAATCCTTGTAAAGAATTTGCAACATGAATAGTTGCACCTGAGTCAATCCACCAAGTAGATTTCGAAAACTGTGTATACAAGGATTCATTTACAAAGGAAACAATGTTGTTACCGTTCTTTGCCATTATTGACTTCAGCCATTTAGGGCAATCTTTCTTGTAGTGCCCAGTCTTCTTGCAGTGGAGGTATGTGTCTTTCTCCACTGGGAAAGACTTTTGCTGATTCTGATAATGAGAGGGACCTTCTCCATGTGGCTTTGAAGGGTAACCATTGTTGCTTTGGTTGTAGTTCCTCTTCCTGTTGTCCTTCACATAGTTGAGAGAACCACTATGTGAGGCTTTAAGTCTGTCCTCTTCTTGGACACACATGGCTATAGTCTTTTCTATGTCCCACTTTTTAGGGGACATGTTGTAGTTGACAACAAAAGTGTCAAACTCTTTCGGCAGTGAAGCCATGACAAGGTGAACAAGAAGAGCAGGCTTGAGCTCCAAATCAGCATCCATGGGCTTAAGCTTAGCTGCCATGCATGTTGCTCATCCTGAGGATATACTCCCTTATGCCATGTCCACCTCCTGTGTACTTTTCTGTCACCAGTTGGTTTAGCAACTGGGTAGCATATATCTTTGAAAAACCAGTGAACTGGCTCTTTACTTTTTCAAGAAACTCCCCTACAGAAGTACACTCTGCAATTGAGCCCACAATAGCATTCTCAATTGTGTTCTTTAAGAAAGCCATGCACTTTTTTGTTGGCAGTGAGCCACTTTTGCTTGCTGAGGGAATACGACATCTCCAATGGAGCATGGTCCCTCTTATTTTTCTCCCAATCACTATCAGAATCTTTATCATCTCTGAGTGGCTCTTTTGGCATGACTGGCTGTGGAGTGTCCACAACCCAGTCCACCTCAGCACAGACGAAGGCCAAGTCAACTTTCTTTCTCCACTCGGAGTAGTTGTCACCTCTGAGGGTTGGAACATCCTTGATGCAGCTCATCAAGAGATACCCTCCTGAAAAAATTCACAATGAGGTGAGAACTAAAACAACAATTGCAAGCAATAATCCAATGTTGGTCATAATTAAAACATACAACTGTTTATGCAATTTAAAACTATATCACCGTTGGGCAGAAATAGAAATAAATGCATATAACAAAACAATAATTTATCATGATTATGTTATTAACAATGTTGGTCATAAAATAATAGAATCATAATTATCACAATAATCTTTTAACATGCTCGTTTAATTTTCATTTTAAATTTTATTGACTTTTAAAATTAAAAGAGCACATTACTCTATTTGCAGTGGAAAAACATGAATAAAAATTCTATTAACTTTATACTTTTCAGAAGCATTTCTTTTACTTTTCTGTTTCCTAAAACAAAATTTCGTTGGATAATTTTGTGTAGGAAAAAAACAAGTTGAAATTTGTCAAACATTAGACAAAAAACAACTAAAAATGCTTCTGGAAATGGAAAAAACATTAAACAAGAAAAAACAAGCAACTGGGCCGCAGCCCAGCTCTCTGCGCGCAGCGCGCGCGGCACGCAACCGGCCCAGCGGTCCACGGCCTCTAAGGATGGCAATTTTACCCATGGGTACGGGTACCCGCGGGTACCGTACCCGTATGGGGAGGGTATGGGCACATTTTCATACCCATGGGTAGTACCCATACCCTACCCGCCAAGTTGCGGGTAGGGCATGGGTACAACCCTATACCCGTGGCTATACCCATATCCTACCCGTTTATACTAACATATGGACCCTACTCGGTTGACTTACTAGATATGACCATGAGATTATGATTTCCAAAGTTAATAATTGTCATGTATTCATCTACCTGTTACTGAGTTGAGATAATTGATTTTTTTTGTCAAATGTGCTACCAACAAATGTAAAAGTGTGAACAATTTGTGTACTACTTGATCCACCCAACGGGTACCAATGGGTACGTGTACCCGCCGGGTATGGGTATGGGTATACTTTCATCCCCGCGTGTAAGGGTGTGGGTGAAATTTTTTACCCATAGACTATATGGGTATGGGTATGGTATTGCTCTACCCTGCCCATACCCTACCCATTGCCATACTTAACGGCCTCCCCTCTTTCGGCCCGTTGGCCCGTGGCCGAGCTAGGGTTTCAATCCTAGCCGTCCAGGAGATCCAAGGCTCATCGTGCCTTTCGCCCGAACAAAAACGCCGAGACCGCCGGGGGGAGAAAACCCTAGATTCACACCCCCCCCCCCCCGCGCCCCTCTCCGTCTCGTGGCTCTCTGTCCGTCGTCGGCGACGCTAGGGTTAGGGTTCTGGCGGCCGGAGAACGACGACAAACGCCACCGCAGCGCGCCGCACCTCCTCCTTCCCCTTCCACCCTATTTTCTTTCTCACTCCACTCCATACCAACGCAAAAAGACGACGACGGAGCGAAGACGGCGCCCCTGCTGCTCCCCTTGCCGGTGCGCGCGGAATCCCGAAGGAGAACACGTCGCCGTCAAGCGGCGTAGCGGCGGTGCCCTTTGCCCCCGAAGGGGTGGTGTTCTTCGTCCGGTGCCCCTTTCGGCGCGCATCGGATCGAGAGGAACTGGCGCGGCCTTGCGGCGGCGCTCCTTTTCCGGCGAGATCCGGTTAGTTTCTTCCCCCTTTTGCATCGGGGTTCCACGTGATTTTTCTTTGATTTTTCTTTTGATTTCTTTTTCAACCAAGAAGATCTATGACCTAGCCATCGCTCTGATACCAATGTTAAAACGACAAGATCGTCTAGGATAGATGCTCTACGGTAGAACTTTAGGGTTTTGCCCTTTGCGGTGTGAGAGAGAGAGAAACAGAGAGAGAGAGAGAGCGATGGGAGACTACCTTCTCCTCCTTGAGGTGTAGAACTCGAGTTGCCGGACATGGTGGTGTGGTGGTGAGGTGGTGTGTGAGCTAGTGAGCGAGGTGGGTGAGTGCGGCGGCGGTGGCGGTGCTTCCCGTCAGCCAAGCGCTAACCCTAGATCGGATGGGTATGTTGGTGGGGTGTGCGGCACAGCGACGAACCTCGTGTTGCGTGCCGCTGGCCCCCACCTCTCTTTATAGCGCTGGTGACAGGGGCCCACCAACCAGTATACGGTTGGACGCCCCCGATCAGGGCGCAGTCAAGGGTCGGGTGCGACCGTTGGGTCGCACACGAGGAGATCAACCTAACACACCGCTCACTCAAGACCCTCTACGACACCGAGGACTACCACATCGGCATGCCCTTCGGTATATTTCAAGTTCATCAACGCGACCCGAATTATTAGTAATCCTTGATCTGATATGAGGTAACTTTTACTGATCAGGGGCGCTGATCGCCTGCATTGGGTGCTACCAGCTGTGGAAGTTGGATCCGGCGACGTTCCTCGACGCCGCTCTCGGCTACACCTTCTACAAGCTTAGCATCGTCTCGGCGCAGCTCTGGAAACAGGGTTTTTCCAACGACCTCATCACGCGTGTTAAATTTGGTTAGTTATCCAGGACTACAGTAATTTTCGCAATCAAACTTCTTTTGTGGCTTCTAATAAAATTCCGTGGTTTTATTTTACGTATGCAGTTATCATGCTCACCATGGCTGTCAATGATTACACGAACAATAATTGTCCGCTTGGTGCTATCAGGTGATGTCCATGTTTTGTTTCCTTTCCTTTGAGACAAGGGGATCCATGTTTTCCCTTTTAACATGAGTGTAACTTACACAGCACACTATGGATGTTTACTATTCCAGTGGTGTGAATGTCATCATTAACAGAACCATCATCCAATTTTTTTGACAGGGTGTCTATTTATCTACTCTATGCATTGACATTTGCTTTTGAAGTGATTGGGGTCAAGAAGCAGATCAAGTATGGTATGGCTGCACTTATATGCATGCTAAAGCACCCAGAAGACACGAGCTACGCCAAATGTTACCCGAGATTGAACTTGAAATATATAGTAACAGAGTCTGGGACCGTAATATGATAAACTCTATCAATCAGTTAGTAGTATGTAAAATGCGTTCTTTAGTGGTTCTTTGGACATCAGTAAGTTTTTTCATTTGCATTAGTGATATTTTACTTTGGACGATAAACAGAAACATCATCCCAAACAATATACCACCATTTATTTCCAAAAATTGTTACAAAAAAAGAGAGCATTTTTACCGTACCCCGGTACTCTATGAAGTGTGCAAGGAGTACCAATAAAATCTAACCCTCCATTTGAAAGGGTATTATAGACTTTCATCCACTACATGGTCCGGCCGTTCCGATTTGAGCGCACGCATTTGTTCGTCAGTTTTACCCCGCCACCGTCTCCTCTGATGGAATAGAGTCAGGAAAAGAAATAGATTCTGAATTCATGTAACTTTGATCCCTGATACAATCCGAAACAATGAGATGCCGAGCAAGGTTCAGGGCACCGCTACCGCGATGATGGCCAACGACGCATGACTGGCACTACACATAGGTCGTCAGAATCATTCCTTGATTAACAATCAAATCAATTGTTGTTCGTTCTGATCTGTTACTTCCTCACACGAGGGATGCTAGCTTCATGTCCATGGCGTCAGAGATAGATAAGCTATGTGAGCGGATTTGATTTGTTCTTGAAGCTGACCGGCAAGCCGGCCGTGGGATTCCCTTTTCCAGTCACCGGCCGGTGTTGCTCCGGCTGTGTTGTCAGATCGGTTCGTGCTAAGTCGCCATGGTTGGTTTTGCCTACCTGTGCAATGGCTCGCCGGTCGCCGGCAGGGCGATATGCCCGGCCCCAGTCACGATCTGTTTCTTCGGGAGAACGTAACTGACCGCTAGCTAATTTCCTAAAGAAAATTATCTTGTGATTACAATTTTACCCCTAAGTCACGGTACTCCAGAGTTTTCTGACGTGGTACTCCTGTGCCTCTGCGCTGGAGTACCGATGCCTGTTGTCCGTTGGATTGCAACAAATGGATGGCACATATTTATTTCGGGGTACTGTAAAAGTGCTAAAAAACTATTTTAATTGGTCTGAATATAGGTTTGACAAATCCTTACTCATAATAAAGTTTGTCTATATATTGCAGGTAGTTGCAGAATAGTGAGACCCATGTGACGTGGTCGACAAGGCCAACAAAGCTTGAAAATCATTTTGGAATTTACAACTGTAGTCATAGGAATTATCACTTCTCTGTCATCAAGGTACGTAAAAATATGTTAATTTAAAATTGTTTACGTCTGTAGCAATTAATGGTTCTTGATATAGCTTCTGGAAATCTTTACTGATGTAAAAGTGTTTTTTTTTTTTGAACTTTGCAGGTAGTTGGAGAATATTATTTTTGGATTATATGTCATGGAGACTAGAAAGCACGTGAAACGGCTGTTAGATATTTCTATCTTAGCGTGCAATATCTCCATCGTATAAGGGTTTTCTACAAATCTACCACACTTTTACGTGTATAAATATATTGACTTCTGGTCTTATGGAAATACAAGGTATCAAAGACCTAGGATTAGCCCCGCAACTAGTTTGTAAAACAAAAATGTGATTCGCTTTGGTATCCATCTTGATCGTCTTTGGTGTCCTTGTTTCACGAACGATCTGTATCGATTTCCAACTTTTCATACCAACCCTGTGTTGTATATTGCTGCTGGACCCTCGCATCATCGCATCTCTTTCAGTGCTAGCCGTTTCCTTTTACGGGCACCCGGCAATCGTCGCCCCATGCCAGGACCCGCCCATTGTGGTTGTCTTGGACCTTGCGTTCTTAGCGTGTTCAGTAGACCACATTCGACACGAAATACTACGCCAACCGGGCCATGCTCACCTCCGACGAGGCACTGATTGCCAACCCGACCACCACGGCGCAGGTCAGTAGGCCCTAATGGTCAGCATGAGCGCAATCGGCGTGCTCACCGGCAGCAGCGGCATCATCATGAGGACCAACTGCAGGGTGCCCAGCTGAACATCTCTGCAGCTGCTGTAACTAAATTGAAATGCATGGCGCTGAGGGCATTACCAAACAAAACAGTTGCATCATCGCTGAATGCTCGTGCAGCACCCTGACATGAGCAAACAGTGCATCTGTTGTTGTCTCCTGACGCATTAGCATTTCACCGAACACCTTCTGGGCGCCTTCTGCTCCAGGGATTCCAGCTATGGACTAAACCTCGGTGACTTCCCCCCTTTCAACCTCCCGCGAGATCAGCTCCAGGCCCCCGGCGCTGGGAACGACGATGGCCATGCCGTCGCCTGCGCGGAGCCAGTTTTGGTTTAGGTGGCGGTGTGGCCTTTTTTCTTTTCTTTTGAATGAATGTTAGCAGTTGGATCTGCTAAATTCCAACTGCTAAATTCATTGATCAGTAGGAAAAAGAGTTTTACAGTTGAGGTGAAAAAGCATGGTGAGAGGCCATGTCACCTGGTAAAAGCAAGCGTACAACAGAAACTCAACCCGGGTCGAAGGGGATGGAGGCTCCAGAGCGCTGCCTCGTCTCGAATTCGCCCAACTAAACGTTCTACGGAAAGCTTCCTTGTGTTCTTCTCTCTCTAGCCAAATTTCCCAAGCAACCAACATAATTAAGGACTGAGAGCCCCTTTCCGCTGTTGTGCCGGAACCCGCAGGCGGCAGTCGTGAAGCCAAGATTGTATCGAGCTGTTTTGTTGCCAGGTTTCAGGATTTAGGCCATGGATGCATTGCCGCGGAGAGCCCATTGCGTAGATCAAGTAGCCATCGGTGATCATTGAGCGCCTCCCGCACTGTTCTGTTTTTCCTTGATGCAATGGCGAAGAGTGAGGGTGCCACCTCTCGTGGTGCAAAACCCTGCAGCCAATGATCATGCCAGAAGTTTGCAATCGAACCATCACCGATCGTGATTTCAGTTGCAGCCGCAAACAGCGCCCTATCAATCTTGGAACATGGCAGGGCTGAACCAACCCACGGCCTGTTTGGAGATTTCCAGGCAGCCCAAACTTGATCATGCCATGGACGCCTAGACCCCGAGGTGTTTCGGTCTGCATACCACTGTCCATTTCACTCTATAGTGCCCCCCATTGCACGTTTCCTCGCCTCGCCAAAGCCACGCCCGGCATTCTTTTCGATTATCTGTAGGACGGATGCCGGAATCATGTGTGTTGTCATCATGTAAATAAGCACCGAAGATAGCACACTCTTGAGGAGGACTAATCGTCCTTCCCTTGAGATAAGTGATCCTTTCCAAGCAGCAAGCAGGTGAGTACTCTGCATTTCTTTTCTTTTGGGTAGCGCTTCTTTGAACCTTATTTTTTTAGATGCGCTTATTCAAACATTTTCCTTCCCTCAAATAAAAATTACGGCCACATCAGCCCTCACAAGTCACAGCTTTTTTTTTAGGGTGGAAGCGCCGCCTTTATTCAAACATCGGGTAATTTGGTACAAAAACCAACTTGCGGCTCACCTAGCCACACAAGGCGGCCTTGATCATCCAACACAACACTTCTAGCCAGCGAATGTGCTTCTTTATTTGAGCTTCGTCGTTCATGCCAGAACATTAGCTCCTCGAACTCCCTCTTCGTCTCCACGATTCAGGGAGAATGTGAGATTAGCTCCCCATTGTTCCTTGCTCCAGGTTGGTGATCACAATACGACAGTCACTTGCCATCCTTACCTTGCGAGCATAAGATATCCCTCGCGAGTGCACACGCTTCGCGACATGCCAAAGCTTTCAAGGTTTCAGCATCACATCGTCTAGGGAAGACCAGGGAAGATGCACTGATACGTGTCAAACGTATATATAATTTTTGATTGTTCCATGCTAGTTATATGTCATTGTTATATGTTTTTTACTATCTTATTACATCATTTTTAGGCTTTTTGTCGGACTAACCTATTGACAAGATGCCCAGTGCCAGTTCCTGTTTTTGCTGTTTTCTATTTCAGAAAATTTACTTCTGGAAATATTCTCGGAATTGGACGAAACTTTACGGGGATTTTTTTATTCGACGAGGAGGAGTCAGAGACCAAAGGGCGACCTGGGGGGCGACCCATGGGTCAGGGGCGGCCAGCCGCCGCGGCTCCACCTGGACCCGCGGGTGGGACCCGCCCCTGCCCTCTGGGCACCGCCTCGGCCCCTCCGACGCCTACAAATACCCTTTAACCCTAAAAACATTGGGGCGACGATTATTTTCCAGAAACACTACCCGAAGCCGCCGCCACCTCGAACCCTAGTTCGGGGAGATTCTAAAGCTGCTCCCGGCACGCTGCCGGAGGGGAGATTGATCCCGGAGGGATCTACATCGCCATGCCTTCCACCGGGATGAAGTGTGAGTAGTTCCACCTTGGACTACGGGTCCATGGCAGTAGCTAGATGGTTGTCTCTCTCCTTTGTGCTTCATGTTTATGGTCTTGTGAGCTGCCCTACATGATCAAGATCGACTATTTGTAATGTTATATGATGTGTTTGTTGGGATCCGATGGATTATGAAGTTATGATCAGATTGTGCATGGTTCTTATATGTTAATTTATGTTCTTGCATGCTCTCCGATGTGTGTAGTTTCTTTGGCCAAGTAATTGCGTGTGTCTCCAAGAGGGAGTATTTATGCTAGATAGTTGGTTCATCCCCCCTTTTGTGCCTTGACACGAGTGACAGAAACGTCTAAGGACGAGGGTGTGCTGTTGCGACTAGGGGTAAAACAGCGATGTTTATGTCTACATGATTATAAATATTGATTACATCATACACTTTACTTAATACAATTGTCTGTTGCTTGCGATCCTTAGGTGGACTTTTTAGACAAAGATGCAGTCGGATGCCGGTCTTTGTTCCTTGTTGTGATTCCTACATGAATATTACCATGAACACTCTCATATAGCTAGATTAAATTTCTGTCATAATTCTGTCAATTAACCAGCTGTAATTTGTTTACCCTTCATATGAGTATTTTATTTATTGGAGAGACACCACTAGTGAACCCATGGCCCCCGGTCCATCTTTTTACATTGTTTACAACCTCGTTTACTTGCTTTCCATCATCACTTGCTCGTTGGTCCGTTTTCATAAATCATTTCACTACACTATACGTTTAACCGATTTGTTTTCAGAAGAACGAAAAGAATTGACAACCCTTCCTGTCGTCAGGTCCATGTTCGTCATGGTTAAGCGCCAGAAACCGTCGATATTCACCTTATTGTTGATTTCAAAGTCCTACTGGTTCCAATTAAACCTTGTTTCTTCACTGAAGTAAAATTGCTACGCTACATCCACGTCTTCGCTTGGGGCACAACCCAACTCTTCATCAGGCGTAATCATGCACCCAAGAACACACCCTCCTCGTCCCGTGCGTTAGCAGCCATCGAACCACAGCCGGTGTTCTTTCCCACCGTTGCATCCACATTAATCTTCACCCTCCCACTCGGCAGAGGGATCCATGATGGCACCGCTGGTGATGCAGCAACGCCCCATGGCCTCCTCTTGGTGTCCTCTACCTGGTTGAGATCACCGCTGAATTTCTCCACAAAATGGTGTACTGCCAGCGGGCTCTGAAAATTTTGTTCATGTATTTCCTTCCTTCTGGCATGCGAGACTGCCCATAGTGTGAGAAACACCTTGATCTAGTCATCATGCTTGAGAGTTTCCATCAGCGTAGCAAGCCATTTCCGAAGTAGGGAAGTAGACAGCTTTCAGTATCCTCACACTCAGGGAGTAAGGGTTTTGCAGCATGCACCACCCCTGTCGAGCTAGGAGTGCAAGGTTGAAAATCTCAACGTCTTGGAAGCCCAAACCTCCCATCTGTTTTGGTCTACACATATCTCTCCAGGACACCTAACTCGGTCTCCTCTTCCCCTCCTTGTTGCTCCCCCACCAGAATTAGCTCAACATGGAATTGATGTGTTGGCATAAACCTCTCGGCAATAGAAAACATGCCTTTGAGAAAATTGGCACTACTTGGGCTACAGATTTAATTAGGATATCTTTACCTCCTACTGAGAGTAACTTCTCCATCCATCCTTGGATCTTGTTCCAAATTCTATCCTTGATATACTTAAAAGCACCCCCTTTGGATCTACCAACGTCGGATGGCATGCCCAGTTACTTCTTGTCAGACTCTCATTGTGTACTTCGAGAGTGGTTTTGATGCTCTCCCTCAAGCTGCTCGGGCAACCTTACTAAAAAATATAGAGGATTTGTCCCAGTTAACTCTTTACTCCAAAAGTTCTTGAACCTTCGCCGCACTCTCCGTATCAGCTTTGAAAAGCAGCAGGTTGTCATCGGCAAAAAGGAGGTGGCTGACCGCTGGAGCAGACCATGCCACGTTCAGTCCATGGAGCTCTGACGAACGGGAGGAGGCGGAGCGCCAGGGCTGGCATTTGGAGCGCGTCATGCGCTGTCGGGATTGCAAGCAGGCTCGCGTCGTCGACTAGGGCATCATCATCCACGACGACAGTGACGACGAGATCGGGCCGAGCCAGTGGCGCTGCGGCGACGACCGGGCAGGCTGCAGCGGCGCCCAGAAGGACGACCTACTGAGCGACGGCAATGACGGCGACTACATGGAGTTCTACCGTCGCCTCGGCATCCACCCGTCCTAATAGATCTTTATATGAATTTCGCCTATCTTTGTTGAATTTCGCCTAGTATGTATGAATTTCGTCCAAATGTGTGTGTTCCAAATTTTCGCCCGCTACTGTTGGGTTCACGGCTGCGAACCGGCGCGTCGAAGACCGAGAAAATGATTTAGATCCGTACAATTCCATGAGCAGTTAATTTACGACAACCATACAATAATAACTAGATAGACAAAAAGAAAGGTCCTCGGCAGTCGGCACATGAGGTAGATTACTGTGTCCTGGTCCAGGTCGAAGGCAACAGTTTCTTCCATCACACTAACAAATCTCGTCCACCTCAACCTACTTGCCTTCATAGTTCATACTCTTCTTCTTCGTCAATGTGCTCAACACCCCTCAGTGCCATCCTGCACTGTCATTCCTCCATGTGCTGCTGATTCGATATAGCAACCCTCCCACTCCCCCTGAAGCTGCTTCCGCCGATTGCGTCTGTGCTCACTCACCTGGTTCAACACGTCTTGGTCATCCTGTTTGTACTTTTTCCTGTAGATCTCGAGGTTTCCTGCGATCTCTTTCTCCTTCTCAGGAGTAAGTAACGACGGTGGCCTTGGGCGCCACTGGAACTGTACCGATTCAGTTCGAAGAAAATGGAAGGGCATTACAATAATGATATGGCAATTGTATGGGTTCAAAGAACAAATGATGGAAGCTCTACCTGATAGAAATGGTCCTTTGACACCTTGTAAATTTGTTTGCCATGAAAGGACCAAATTCGGATTCCATTTTCCACCTCTTGGGCTGAGGTAACTACAGTCGCGAGAAATCTGAAGAGGACAGGTCCAACATTTCAGTTCAACTATTTTTATTTTGCATATACACAAACAAAAACACGCTACTCCATATTAAAATGTACTTAGTTTTATATTCAGTAATGACTGAATCTAAGAATTTCATGATTTCCAATCATACAACTAGAGTGTGGATGTTTTTATAGATCAAGTAATTTGAGATTCTCCTCTATTCCAGTTGAGTACATAAATTCCTAGCATATCCACTAGGTGTTTAAATGTTGATTTTGCAAACTTAAGAAACTAGTTTTCAATTGATTCGGTGATAAACTCACCTTCCAGTAGGATCCCACATGATGTCAGTCGCCATAAAATGCTCTCCTGACGCCATTGTTTCAAGATCATCAACATTGTAGAACTCCAGTTGACCATTGAAACCCTTTAGCCCAGCAAGAACAATGAAACGCCCAGCAGGAGACCAGAACAATGCATTAGCCTGCCTGCCGTTGATTGTTTTGAGCTTGGACACACAGCTAGCCCCGTCGGGTGTGCGCACGGAATAGAAACTTATATCAGGCTTAGGTCCATCACCGTGAATAATCGCAAAGCGGTGACCTCTGGGCTCCCAAGCAAATGCAACTATCTTGTCGTGCTTGTTATCCAATTCAAAGACCTCAACTGGGATGTCTTTTTCCTTGATTCTATATAGCTCGAACCCAGTGTAAATGCTCTTCTTTGTTTTTGCGTACCTATCTAGCTGGACAGCAAGATATTCTCCATTGCTTTGCCAGTACATCTTACAATCAATGACACTGAAATAGCTTTTCTGCCGCAGATCCTGTTCGCCAGGCATTCGTACAAGGCTCACCTAGCAAGACAAAACACATTTTTTTATTTTGCTATTAGTTAAATAAAAATCTTAAAATAGACCAACTGCACAAAGCTCTACCTACCTTGGCAGGCTGATCTCCACCACCCAATTCAGGCACAAACAGGGATATGATAGGATCAGTGGGTGACCAGGTGAAGTCCACCACATTTTCTACCTTCAAGGACATCTTATCAAGAAGAGAGAACGTGTCAGTTTCATAGACAGATATAACATTGTTGCCAAGCCTAGCAAAATATTTATCATCTGTTCCACCACTCCACCTTCAAACACATAAATTTATAGTAAGAATCTGACACGAGTAGAGTACTTGATAAAAATAAAAATCAATGACTAGTATGAAGTTCTTGTCTGTTCACCTAAAGATAGGCCATGGAACACCAATACGACCACCAGTACTGAAATCATCAGCACTTCCCTTGAACTCTCGCATCACTTTGCCAGTCCATACGTCAAAGATATTTAGGGCAACGCTCTACGGTTACAAGAAATCAAGAACGGAATCAATCAGAAATGTCGATCTTATGAAAATAAAAATAAATGTATGACTGTCCCTTACATGTGTATCTCTAGGGTTGCTGGGCTCATGGCTGCTATATGTGACTAAATACCTCTCACCGGGAGAGAAGTCGATCAATTTCAGCTGTGACAGGCCCATGTCAGCTCGGACAACATTAAACATTCTACATAATTTATTTCTTACTGTTAACAAAACCAGTACCAGGGGATGAGAAAATTTCTTAAGACGCCGAAACTTATCATCACCGACCCACACCTGTGCACCCTGCATATGTACTGTTGCCAGGTGTGTTCCAAGAGGGGACCACTGAACATAACTGTCCGTCCAGTACTGGCAAGCAAGCAAATGAGTAAGTAGATAAGATATATGGAGGCCGGCGTTTCTGCTCCCGGGCGCACCAGCTCCCGGCGATTTTCAAAAAAATATAAAAAATCGAAAACTTTGCAAAAAAATGCGAAAAAAATCATGCACGTACCTGACTATGGTCCGCAACGCCGTGAAAAATTTCGCACCGAAATGTTATCGTATGCGTCCTGGGTGAAAATGACAAATTTCTGATAGCATGTGAGATCCGAAAATTTGAATTTTTTGTCAGAATTTTGTCATTTTTTCCCAGGGCGCATACCGTGACATTTCAGTGCGAAAATCTTCACGATGGTGCGGACCATGGTCAGGTACGTGCCCGATTTTTTTCACATTTTTTTTGCAAAGTTTTCAATTTTTTTGGGCTCCCGAAAAAATCGGGAGCTGGTGCGCCCGGGCACCGTTTTGAATTTCCGAGATATATGTATGCTATAAGTTCTACAAACAGAAGTTCCAAGGAAATAATTCATAAAAGATAGATACCTGCTTTTGGTACACAAGCTGAGGCATTGCCTGTCTGGCATCATTCCAGTAAACTTCCGTGAATGTACCAGCACGGATCACAAACTGATCTCTAGATTTCTCATCAGTTAGCCACTTCAGAAGATTCTCCTGCAATACATATCAAATATCTGGTTATGTCAGCATGCTAGCGCTGAAAATAACTATACCTTGTGGGGGGGGGGGGGGGGGGGGGGGGGGGGGGGACGACGACGACATACGGCAGGAGCGTACGGCTTGATTTCACCAGGCGTCCATTCATCGGGGACTTTCATATACTTCTCGAAGTCATCAAATATATTAACTGAAAGTTTGTGCCTCCTGTCGAATCTGTAACCATTTCCTTTTTCCCTAGCAAGCTCGGCTTCCTGGCACATTGTCAAATAGTTTCGCCTTCAATCATCCAACATGGATATGAATAATTTGACAGAACACAAAAAAAATTAAAAGAGCAAAAATATGGACATGCAGTAAGCCAACAACCAAGAAAATAGATTCGCTCAAATTATCTCATTTTCGCAATTGTTTGATGTATGTTGTCCTCACTGTAATCCTTGGGAATAATAAACTTGTGTCATTCTCCCTCTTTTCCACTCAGTTCTTTTAAGTCTTTATGTTCTTGTTGTTTTGCAGGCTATTCAATTTGGATTGACATCTCGTCAAAAAAAAAAATTTGGATTGACATTAATAGTAAAACTATCCCAAGTAAAACAATATGCGCTAATAATCCAATCAAACTAAGAGTCTAAAATTTCCTATTATATAGGATGCCAAGTACACTGAATGAATAGAAAAAGCATCTCTACAGAAAAATCCAGTAATTAGCAATTTAGAGTCAGAGTGATCAAGCAATCCAAATATACCAAATGAAAATGACTTCACACCACTTCAATGCATGTTACACGCCTATAACTCAGAACAGGAAGCATGAGTGTGTGGCATTGTTCAAACATATAAAAGCAATACAGCCGACTCTCATCTTAAATGAACACAACTGACAAGAAGGAAAATACCTGAGAAGTATTATACTCAACAAAGCAGTAACCACCATGGGACATCTGTCGATTTGGTTCTACAGGCATCCAAAACCCAACTATCACCCCAAATTTGCTACAGAAGTTGCGTACAAAATGCTCCAGTTGCGGATGCATCTCCGGGGAAACAACCGGCAGATTGTCCACAACAATAACGTTAGAAACTCCCATTTCAAGCTCTAGAAGGCCTTCATTCTGAATTATCTCCTCATTGCTGCGAATTATAATTGCACAACAAGATAGGTAACAAAATTAAGAAACACTATGTACTGGGCAAACTATGCGTGTCAACTATCTGAACATGCCACGGATTTAAACTGACTCCATGGTGCAAAACAATGGAACTAAGATAGGGTAGTCATTCTCCTGAAACCTGCTTGACCTATGATGTTATTAGTAGGTTATTACACCATACCCTCCCGATAATTAGGGGCATACAACAATATCAGTAGTTCAGTACTGCATTGCATTAAACCATCAAAAGATAAATGGAATCCGTCAAAACAGTGATATACGTTTGCACATATGTATACTACTAGTTAAGTGTGCAATGCGTTCGGTCAGTTATCTGTTGTGCATATGCCCACAACATCCGGATGAAAAGAATTTACTTACCGATTGTAAGAGGTGACATGCGCTCAATAATAATAGTAAGATGTGACATCTACCACAAATCGCTTTGACAGATCGGATAGCAAGAAAGAGGACGCGCGCGCACTTGGGCTACCTGAGGATATCGCAGTCCTTGCCGGAGGGGAGGGCGATCGAGTCGAGATCGACGGCGGAGAGGTCTACCCCAAGGTCCCGCGCCCGCGCTTCGATGGCGTCCATCGATATTGCGATCGTTATGGTCTCCTATGTGCACCTTAGCAAGGCAGCGAGAGAAGGCGATCCGTCCCTCGTGCCTGTATATAGGTGAAGGCCTCCAGGTCCAGCCGACCTAGAAGGTTGAGTCCCACACAAGGACTTCCTTCTCAATTCGGCCAAGTAGAGAAAAAAAAACTCCGCTTCCCTTAATGATGTGGTTAGAAGAATCCGTATGGAACTCTGTTTTTCTTCTCGGTTTTGTTAATTCTCGGTCGACTGAGAATCACACCTTAGAGGCCAAGCCTTCTCCACCGTACGATCCTTCATGCTTTTCTTCTCCCTTGCGAACGGAGCCGAGTTGGCGACGACAACGATGAGACTAGAGCGAGCCAGAGCCGCCGGAGACGCGGCTCGCCGCGGCGTAGGGCGGTGGAGGCGAGCAAGAAACTTAACTTGGAGGTGCGGGGTCGTCGGAGCCGGAGAAGAAGGGTGGGTTTAAAGGGATGGCCGGAGGCGACGGTGGACCGGCGGAGGATAAGCTCGGGGCAGCGAGGCGTCGTGGTAGCATGCCGGCCGCGTGCGGGGTGGACGATGGTTCGGCCGGCAGTGGTTGCGGGGGAGGCAGGGCCCGCCGGAGTTGGGGAAGACGATGATGATGTCACTCGACTAAACTTAATTCTTAGTCGAATGAGCGTTAGACACTCCCTTTTCTTATTGACTTAGATGACCCACTAGCGGGTCGAAATTTAAGCTATAGGTTTTATCTCATTTTAACAACAATGCATGTCGCTATATGGTGGTATCGACGGCAGAAGCAGACAAAACACTTGACATAATCTTGTGGCCATGATAGCACAACATGTAATTTACTTCTATGTATGTAATCAACAGTCTAAATTAGCCTCTACAAAATGGCAACCTACCTTATGAAGAAAGCAAAATCTAATCAAAAGACCGAAATAAATGAAAGATTCCCACAAATGAGTGTGAGCAAAAGTATTGGCAGGCAGCTAAAGCAGTACAACTTTGTTGGTGCAAATAGTCTGGCATGGTTGACAAAATGAAATGCTCGACGTCCTAATGGCATGAGGCACCATAACAGAAAAACAAATCTAACGTTTGGACTAAATCAAAGATAATGGATAAGAACCAAATATGTGGCGCGTTGCAACATGCAACCATATGTACCCAAATACGACACACATGCCCATTACATGGTAACTCTTAATCTCATAAATTATATATTGTGTACTCATTAATTTCTATCTTGGCATCACATATTATGGTCTCATTAAAAAGGAAATTCGATCGACTCAGGATAAAACCAAAGGTAAATATTGTTGAACTACACAGTAATATAGGCATGCATCATAAGTCCTCACACCTTTGCCGCTAGCCATACTCCCAAACTATACTAAGTGGTCACTTCGATCTCCATCGCCCAAGTGTACGTAATCATTCTAGATTTCGCTTCATGTCTTGATGAATAATGACTAAATATGTTTTTTTATGAAAAAAATCATCTGTGTTGTTTTCATTTCATTAAGAGGAATAAATGAGTACAATTGACTCAAACTATTAAAAAAAGAGAAAAAGAGGAGGAAGACACCATCTCAACCTTTATAAGGACAACACACCCAACAACAAGAAGGATAAGGGACAACAGGGATAATACAACGAGAAGGAGGACATATCCTGCTGGCAAAGAGCTGATCGACCTAGCCAACACCCTTCCATCATCATCTGATCAAGCAAGTCATAACTAATAAACTGTTTTTTTGAGAGTTAATTGACTTTCTTTTTTTGAGAACCACAAGCTCGGTACTACGCAATAAGGCCGAGCTAGGTCCATTCCTAACCGGGCTGTATAGTCGATCCAGCAAAATGACCCCACACACTAGGTGTTTATCTGAAGTGAAATGTCAAGCCCATCGATCGGGTGCCGGACGGTGATTCCTATATATCGCTCATTAGCGACGGATCTTGCTCGCGTCGCTGAAGGATTCCACCATTGGGCCGGCCCGTTTGACGGATTTTTCTTTTTTCGCCTTTTCTTCTTTATTTTCTTCTCTGTTTCTGCTTTCTTTTTATTTATTTCTTTTTTTGTTGTTTTTCGTTTCTTTTTTGTTTCGTTTTTCTGAAAAAAGTTTTCAGTTTTTCGAAATTGTTCAAATTTATAATTTTTTTATATTTGAAAATTCTTCAAATTTAAAATTTTATTCATATTCAAAAAATGTTCAAATTTTAAATTTGTTCACATTCAAAAATTGTTCAAATGTAAAATTTGTTTAAATTCGAAAATTGTTCAAATTTAAATTTTGTTCATATTCGAGAATTGTTCAAATCTAAAATTTGTTCATATTCTAAATTTGTTTAAATCTAAAATTTGTTTATATTCGAAAATTGTTCAAATCTAAAATTACTTCATATTGGAAAATTGTTCAAATTTAAATTTTATTCATATTCAAAAATTGTTCAAATTTAATTTTTTTCACATTAAAAAATGTTCAAATTTAAAATTTGTTCATATTCGAATATTGTTCAATTTTAAATTTTGTTCATACTCGAATTTTGTTCAAATTAAGAAAAATCAGATTCAAAAAGTTTTCCGGAATTAAGAAAAGCAAAGTGGAAAAAAATGCTACCTTTTTCTATTGGGCCGCTCGAAAGCGGCCGATGAAGCAGTTCGCTTCAGGCGACGCAGGCGAATAGCGCCGCCTGCGGGCGCTACATAGGAGCTCCCGTGCCGGACCGGCCGACTAATCACAGCTCCACATGGCCCACTGGACCGACGAGCGCGTACTATTAGATTTTAACCAGGAGAATTAGATTGTGTATTGCCGTGTGATTCTATAATTTGTTAGGGATAACGTTTACAGTGTAACATCTTATATTTTTGGGCAAAGAAATTATCGTGCGTAGTGTATATGATATATAAACGTGGTGCTAAAGTGCACGAATATATCTCAAGTTCTCAACATGTCATGCTGGCATCTAGCTTAACAATGCAAAATTTCATGACATTTTTTTAATTTAATATACATTACAACGTATTATGGTTTGCACTTTTCACATGGCATAATTTAGCACCCAAATTGCTTCTTTTTTGGGCTTGGCCACAAGGTGTATGAGCACACACGCGCACCGGTTGGTACTAAGTGAAAATTGGCAGTGAGTATTAAAAATGCAGATATTTGTATTCAAGAAAGTGAATTTGGATTTAAATATCAGCTTCCAAACTAAACCGAAAATGGATGTGAAAAATATCTGGATTCGTTAGAAAAAAATGGTGTTCGATTTTAAAGCAAATGGGAATATGAATAAAACTACGTTAACAACTTTCAGTAATTCTAGTTCTACATACCAATTATCCAACCTAAAACCTAATAAGGCCATGTACAATGCATAGGCGCTTGAGCGGACGCTTACTCAACTGGCAGCATGGTTAGCGTGTGGCCACCCAATGCTAACGACAAGATACATACCCTTATTACGACCCAGGTTGAGTCAGTAGCATGGGGGAAAAAGGAGCTAGTGTTAAAACTAATACATCTAGGGTTGACTAGATTAAACATGATAGCCATCTAGAACACATAATTGGATAGATCAAAGAGATTTAGGTTGGGAATTGACTTACGGGTAATTGAGGTAGAAACAATTGTCTGCTTGGTGTAGGCTTGAATTGGCGTTGGAGCTGTGGATGACGAGCTGCTGGTCGAGGCAGTTGTCGCCGGAGCACTGTAGTTGATGGGGAAGCCCATGGTCACTGGCAGCACTCCCCTCCCGGTGGCTGCGGTAGACTTCGGTCTTCCAACCCCTTAGCACAACTTTAGGATCGGGTAGTTGGGTCGGTAGGCACTATCTCTCTTCGGTTAGCTTTCGTACGTGCTATCGTTCTCCTTTTATAACAAGTGCTGGGGCTGGGGACCGGGTCCAAATCTGTTGGTTTAGAGGCCTCCGATCAAGGCTTCTACGTGAAAGGGTGTGGGATAAAAAAAACCCTGGTTTTTCTCGGTTTGTTACCTGAGATCATATTCCAACATTCTCCCCCTTGATCATAAGGTTAACAAACATCATAAGCCCACTCGCAATAGAAATAACATACCAAAGTAAGGTGTCACAGTGACCTATCGAATGACACAGGACCTCAATACTTATAGTATATCATTCTACCTTGAAATGGAAAACATAAACTTTATGGGAGTTGGATTATTGTACGGTCCTTATTTCCAGAATAAAAAACTTTACCGCAACCCATGCCGGCAACATAATCTTAAAATTGGGTGGTAAGCTTTCAGTAACGGATCCGTAAAACATATAAATCTTATTTATATGCTTAACATCATATGCTTGATTATGGATTCTATCTTTCACAACACGAAACATATGGTCAAAAGTTTTGGCAACACCATTTGACTTGTTGTTACTCGCATAGAAAACTGCGTGTTCATATTGCAGTAGGTGGTTTTAAAATGCTCTCTACCCCCATAATTTCGGGAATAAAACTTTTTGACGTACAACCTGCCCTTTAGCCTCTTAACATGACACATGATAAATTGCATCAATAATGATGCCATTAAAGTCATTCTGGAGCTTTTCCACAATATGGCTCCATATGCGAGGGTGTGGATGTAACTTAATGTGGAAACTTTAATGTCCACACATCTCGCAGAAACAATGTCTAGATAACCCACGATATCGAGGTTACCTGACTTCTTAGTGTGCATGTAAACTTTATCGTCTTGCATATCTGCAAGACTTTTGGCGGCCTTTCTAGTGGTCCATTTATGGACTTTCTTGTATATTTGCCAATTATCCCGATCAAAATAGGGCACATTGATATGTCTCTGACGTATCTGTAATTTTTTATGTTCCATACTTGATTATATATCAATGCCACATGTTTTTATAATGTTTCTATATCATTTTGGCATGATATATGGAACTAACCTATTAACAAGATGCCAGTGCCAGTTCCTGTTTTCTGCTGTCTTTTTGTTTCAGAAAAGTTGTTCTGGGAAGTTTCTCGGATTGCGCTGATAATTTACGGGAATTATTTCCAATAATAAACAAAGACGGAACCCGAAGGACAGCCGGAGGGGAGGCACCCAGCCTCCAGGTGCCACCCAGGCGCGGCCCAGGGGCAGGCCGCAGCTGGGGCCTACCTGAGCACCTCCCTCGCCTCCTCGCGCCGCCTCTTTGCCTATAAATTCACCCCTGACCTAAAAACACCAAGGGGCGCAATCATATTCTCCAGAAGTCGTCCGAGGCCGCCGCCATCTCCAACCCTAGTTCGGGAGGGTTCTGCAGCTCTTTCTGGCACCCTGCCGGAGAGGGGAATCGACACCGGAGGCATCTACACCAACATGCCTGCCTCCGGAGGGATGCGTGAGTAGTCCACCACGGGACTACGGATCCATAGCAGTAGCTAGATGGTTATCTCTCCTCCTTGTACTCCTCGCGCCACCTCTTCGCCTATAAATTCACCCCTGACCTAAAAACACCAAGGGGCGCGATCATATTCTCCAGAAGTCGTCCGAGGCCGCTGCCATCTCCAACCCTAGTTCGGGAGGGTTCTGCAGCTCTTCCTGGCACCCTGCCGGAGAGGGGAATCGACACCGGAGGCATCTACACCACCATGCCTGCCTCCGGAGTGATGTGTGAATAGTCCACCACGGGACTACGGATCCATAGCAGTAGCTAGATGGTTGTCTCTCCTCCTTGTACTCCATTGTTTATATCTTGTGAGCTGCCTATCATGATCAAGATCATATTATCTGTAA
>QRDG01000337.1:202752-455222 GCA_012064385.1 Puccinellia tenuiflora
CCGCCAGCGCTCCTCTGCCGGCAAACCCGCGCGGCCGCCCGTGCGGGAGCACCGCTCCGCCGCGCCGTGTCGACCCCGAGCCCCGCGTCGAGCACCCGGAGGACGACGACATCGACCACGCTGAGGACGACCTCGGTGAAGAGGAGGCCTCCTCCCTGCACCCCGTCACGGGACGGCGCTGCCTCCTCGCTGGGCCGCCCTGCGCCCAGCCTAGCAATACGCTTCTCATGGCGCAGGAGCTGCTGCGGTACCGTCCCACGCCGGAGGCTCAAGAAGCCTGGCTCCATCGCCTCTCCGAGCTCGTCGGTGCCGCTGGCGTCGCCGCTCGCGCCGCCACTCCTGCACCGTCCCACTCCCTGGTTCTCTCAGGGCGTGTGGGAGACGTAGCGCGCGACGCTCCTCCCGCACCTCCTCTTCATCCCGCGCCTGCTCCAGCTCCACCGCAACCAGCTCCAACGGCGGCTCCTCCTCGCGACAACCGTGCTGCTTCGCACGCCTCGTCGCCGCATGACTGCCAAATCGTGCAGCCTCTGGGGGCTTGCGTCACCCCTCGCCGAGGCCCCGGCCTTCTCGTCAAGGCTCGGGGGCTCGCGCCACCTATGTCCGGGCTCCGGCCTTCTCCCGAGGCACCGGCCTCCATGAGGCTGATCCCCTCGCGACGCCCCGGTCCTCGCCGGAGACACCCGTGCAGCCACGGTAAAAACGTCTAGGCTCCGGCCTTCTCCTGAGGCGCCGGCCTTCACGAGGCTGATCCCCTCGCGACGCCCCGGTCCTCGTCGGAGACACCCCGTGCAGCCACGGTAAAAACGTCTAGGCTCCGGCCTTCTCCTGAGGCGCCGGCCTTCACGAGGCTGATCCCCTCGCGAGGCCCCCGGTCCTCACCGGAGACACCCCGTGCAGCAACGGTAAAAACGTCCAGGCTCCGGCCTTCTCCCGAGCGCCGGCCTTCACGAGGCTGATCCCCTCGCGAGGCCCCCGGTCCTCACCGGAGACACCCCGTGCAGCCACGGTAAAAAACGTCCAGGCTCCGGCCTTCTCCCGAGGCGCCGGCCTTCACGAGGCTGATCCCCTCGCGAGGCCCCCGGTCCTCGCCGGAGACACCCGTGCAGCCACGGTAAAAACGTCCAGGCTCCGGCCTTTCTCCCGAGGCGCCGGCCTTCATGAGGTTGATCCCCTCGCGAGGCCCGGTCCTCGCTGGAGCCACCCCGTGCAGCCACGGTAAAAACGTCCAGGCTCCGGCCTTCTCCCGAGGCGCCGGCCTTCACGAGGCTGATCCCCTCGCGAGGCCCCCGGTCCTCGCCGGAGACACCCGTGCAGCCACGGTAAAAACGTCCAGGCTCCGGCCTTTCTCCCGAGGCGCCGGCCTTCACGAGGTTGATCCCCTCGCGAGGCCCCGGTCCTCGCTGGGAGCCACCCCGTGCAACCACGGTAAAAACGTCAAGGCTTCCTCTCCGTGACAGCCACCCCGTGCAGCCACGGTAAAAACGTCAAGGCTTCCTCTCCGTGACAGCCACCCCCGTGCAGCCACGGTAAAACATCGTGGCCAAGGTCACATCCTCCACGAGGAAAAGTTCGGGCTCCCCTCTCTACTATAAGTTGCCTGGGGCCGTTCGAGAAGACTCCCAAGCCACCACGCCTCGGCAAGGTGACTTCTTCAAGCACCATGCCTTGGCGAGGTGGATCCCCATGACGGACATGGTGGACCGCAGGCTCAATGAAAGCCACCCCCGCATAGGGGCCCCCCTCTCTGAGCTCTCTTTACATGCGTCGCCTCGGGCCGCGAGAGTCTCAGCCACTGAATGTGGAACCCCATGCCTGACATGGCGGATTTTGCACTACTGGCCACGCCAGTGTAATGAACAACTACTTTGGGTCATACTGAACTTTTGCGCATCGCGCCAGCATATTTTGCGGCTTCGGTAAGCTGTTATGATATTGCTGTTTATTCTCGCTCGTACGATCCCTCCTGTGTATCTCACGAGCGGGGGCTAGCATGGTGCCATGCCACGGGAGCATCCCGGCAGCGCCTCAAACCCAAGGGATCCGAGCTCTGAACTTGCGGGTCAGCTCTCATGCATGTCAACTCCTAAGGAGCTCTGAACTCATGGACCAGCTCCCGTGCACGTCAACTCACCAAGGACCTTGGTGCCTGTTCCCCCTCGCAAGACACACATGAAGGAACCTACGAGCACGCTTAAGTTATCTAGCTATGTATTGCTTGTGGGTATGCCTATCTGTCCGAACGCAGGAAAGCAGGTTCAAAAACAAGCCTCAGGCACCCTCTCTAAGGCAAAACGCCTCTCCAGGGAACCAAGACCCTCTCCAAGGCAAAAACGCCTCATCAGGGAACCAACACCCTCTTCAAGCAAAAACGGCTCGCGAAGCTAAGTCCAAACACTTGGTTAAATTTCCTTTCGCTGGTTTTCGTCCCTCGAGCCTCTTTTTCTCTCTCCTATGCCTCATGGGCTGCTTGCGCGTTAAAGGGGAACCCAGGCATCGCGCCTCGGGGATCTTACTTCTTGAGGCCTCACGCACCCCCCGGCCTTGTGGAGCCCTGACTCTCACATACCGAAGCGGCGGTGGTGTAGCGCTAAGAGAGGGTCCTAAAACGTAGAGCGAAAAAGACATGAAAGGGGAGATAAAAGCCTCCCGAGGGGCATTCACTGGTTTTCGTCCCTCGAGCCTCTTTTTCTCTCTTACGCCTCATGGGCTGCTTGCGCGTCAAAGGGGAGCCCCGAGCATCGCGTCTCGAGAGCCCTTACCTCTCGAAGCCTCATGCACCCCCCGGCCTTGTGGAGCCCTGACTCTCACATACCGAAGCGGCGGTGGTGTAGCGCTAAGAGAAGGGTCCTACGACGTAGAGCGGAAAAGACATGAGACAGGAAATAAAAAGTCTCCCGAGGGGCACACGCAAGTACTTTCAAGTCCTTACAACAAGGCATTACAAGCAAAACTAAGTTAATTTGTGCCTCATGCACACCTAGCTACAGGAAGGCTCAAGCGGCAGCTTCTTCGTCTCCAAGGTCCCCGCACCGTCGCGGGGCGCAGAAGCCTGGATGCTTGTCGAGGCACCTTGGGCGGCCTCAGGCTCGTCGGCCCCTCCTGCTGAGGCCGCTCCCGCCGCGGCCTCGGGCTCGTCATCCCCTCCTGCCGCGGCCGCTCTCGCCGCGGCCTCGGCAGGCCTCTCCGGCGTCTTCACGGCCTCGGTCGCCGCCTCTTCAACCTCCCTCTCCTCGCGGTGTTCATCCGCAGGAGGAGGGGTAGCTGCGCACCATGGCCCGTCAGCCGTGGGCGTCACAAGTGCCACAACGACGCCAGGGTGCTCCCCAAGCTTGTGGAGCCTTCGTCTCTACATCGACCAACCTCGTCAACAAGTACCGGCGCAGCCGTCGCGCCCCGCGTGTCTCGGGCCAGACAGGCTGTTTTTGGGCCCGCGACGCTTCGCCTACGCCCAATGGACTCCAGCGTGCCCATCGCGGGCCCGGGGGCTACTGTCGGCATAGTGGAAACCAGGGTACCACGAGCCGGCCTGCCAGGGCCCACGACACTCTTCAGAAGATCTCACCAAGGTCCAGGCTCTCCAAGCCTGGAGAGGCTCTCCAAGCCACGTTGGAGTCTGCCCCAGATTCTGCTAAGGACCTGGCCCTTCAAGCTCTCCAAGCCTGGAGAGGCTCTCCAAGCCTGGAGAGGCTCTCCAAGCCACGTTGGAGTCTGCCCCAGATTCTGCTAAGGACCTGGCCCTTCAAGCTCTCCAAGCCTGGAGAGGCTCTCCAAGCCTGGCGAGGCCCTTCAAGCCTGGCGAGGCTCTCCAAGCCTGGTGAGGCTGCCCTTCAAGCTCTCCAAGCCTGGCGAGGCTCTCCAAGCCTGGCGAGGCCCTTCAAGCCCGGCGAGGCTCTCCAAGCCTGGCGAGGCTCTCCAAGCCTGGCGAGGCCCTTCAAGCCTGGCGAGGCTCTCCAAGCCTGGTGAGGCTCTTCAAGCCTGGCGAGGTTACTTCCTCACGAAGCCAGCTCTGCCTCCGCGGCAGAGCGCACATGGGCTCTGCACACTCCGCAGAGTCACGGGCGCGCCAGCGCGTGGTGACGCCAGCGTCACAGTTGCCATTCCCATGTATAAAGCAGTCAACCAGACTGCACCAAGCAAAGGAGCTCCAAGACTTGCCACTTTGGTGATAAAGAGACCGTCTGCAGCTACGCTCCAAGGACGACGTCACCGTGGGTCACCTCCCACCTCGACAAGCGCCAGCCCACTGTCCAGCTGGTCGGTGCCCCTTTTCAGCTTTGGTGACGCCATTCCCCTACCATGGACCGCGTCCACAAGCTTCACCTTTATGGTAGACCTCACCTTTACGGTGCACCGCGCCTCCTCCTTCGTCGCCATGTGGTAGCCCTTCCCGCCCAAATGTTTGGGCAGAAGAGGTCCAGGACGCCTATAAAAGGAGGAGGAGCACGCCCAAGCAAGGGGTGGGATTCCTGGTTGGATCTTGGGTTGGTGCAGCTCTAGCAAACCCTAACCCTAGATCTGAAGATCAGCAAGTAGCCATTGTTAGCCACCTCGAGCTCGACAAGCTCTCCTTGTACTGTAAACTCTCCAAACAGTGCAATACACAAAAGCAGGACGTAGGGGTTTTACCTCCACAAGAGGGCCCTGAACCTGGGTAAGACCTTGTGTCAATCTCTGCAGTGTCGTCCGCAGCGAGCCTGACGAGCACCGTCGCCGGAGCAAGTTGCGGATTGTTTGACTCCGTGTTCAGCCCCTTACACGATACCTTGGAGACACCCCTAGTTCCTGGGGACAATCTCCGACATCAAGGTGGCGGCGGCTTCGGGTCGTGTTTCTGGAAAATTAATCGCCGCCCCTAGCCTNGTAGGGGGCTGAGGCGCGTCTTCATCCTCGACACAGCCATGGCCGGTTCTCGTGCCGAACGTCTCGCTCGCCGGACGGCCAGCGCCGCCGGCGCTCCTTCTGCCGGCAACCCGTGCGGCCGCCCGCGCGGGAGCACCGCTCCGCCTCGCCGCGTCGACCCGAGCCCCGCGTCGAGCACCCGGAGGACGACGACATCGACCACGCTAGGACGGCCTCGGCAAAGAGGAGGCCTCCTCCCTGCACCCGTCACGGGACGGTGCTGCCTCCTCGCTGGGCCGCCTTGCGCCCAGCCCAGCAACTGCGCTTCTCATGGCGCAGGAGCTGCTGCGGTACTGTCCCACGCCGGAGGCTCAAGAAGCCTGGCTCCATCGCCTCTCCGAGCTCGTCGGTGCCGCTGGCGTCGCCACTCCCGTCGCCGCTCCTGCACCGTCCTGCTCCCTGGTTCTCTCAGGGCGTGTGGGAGACGTAGCGCACGTCGCTCCTCCCGCACCTCCTCTTCATCCCGCGCCCGCTCCAGCTCCACCGCAACCAGCTCCAACGGCGGCTCCTCCTCGCGACAACCGTGCTGCTTCGTACGCCTCGTCGCCGCATGACTGCTAAATCGTGCAACCTCTCGGGGGCTTGTGCCACCCCTCGCCGAGGCCCCGGCCTTCTAGTCAAGGCTCGGGGGCTCGCGCCACCTACGTCCAGGCTCCGGCCTTCTCCCGAGGCACCGGCCTTCACGAGGCTGATCCCCTCGCGAGGCCCCGGTCCTCGCTGGAGCCACCCCGTGCAGCCACGGTAAAAACGTCCAGGCTCCGGCCTTCTCCCGAGGCGCCGACCTTCACGAGGCTGATCCCCTCGCGAGGCCCCGGTCCTCGCTGGAGCCACCCCGTGCAGCCACGGTAAAAACGTCCAGGCTCCGGCCTTCTCCCGAGGCGCCGACCTTCACGAGGCTGATCCCCTCGCGAGGCCCCGGTCCTCGCTGGAGCCACCCCATGCAGCCATGGTAAAAACGTCAAGGCTTCCTCTCCGTGACAGCCACCCCGTGCAGCCACGGTAAAAACGTCAAGGCTTCCTCTCCGTGACAGCCACCCGTGCAGCCACGGTAAAAACGTCAAGGCTTCCTCTCCGTGACAGCCACCCCGTGCAGCCACGGTAAAAACGTCAAGGCTTCCTCTCCGTGACAGCCACCCCGTGCAGCCACGATAAAAACATCAAGGCTTCCTCTCCGTGACAGCCACCCCGTGCAGCCACGGTAAAAAACGTCAAGGCTTCCTCTCCGTGACAGCCACCCCGTGCAGCCACGGTAAAACGTCAAGGCTTCCTCTCCGTGACATCCACCCCGTGTAGCCACAGTAAAACGTCAAGGCTTCCTCTCCGTGAAAGCCACCCCGTGCAGCCACGGTAAAAACGTCAAGGCTTCCTCTCCGTGACAGCCACCCCGTGCAGCCACGGTAAAAACGTCAAGGCTTCCTCTCCGTGACAGCCACCCCGTGCAGCCACAGTAAAACGTCAAGGCTTCCTCTCCGTGAAAGCCACCCCGTGCAGCCACGGTAAAAACGTCAAGGCTTCCTCTCCGTGACAGCCACCCCGTGCAGCCACGGTAAAAACGTCAAGGCTTCCTCTCCGTGACAGCCACCCCGTGCAGCCACGGTAAAAACGTCGTGGCCAAGGTCACATCCTCCACGAGGAAATAATTCGGGCTCCCCTCTCTACTATACGTTGCCAGGGGCCGTTCGAGAAGACTCCCAAGCCACCACGCCTCGGCAAGGTGACTTCTTCAAGCACCATGCCTTGGCGAGGTGGACCCCATGCCCAGACATGGCGGGACACAGGCTCTCCAAGCCACCCCCACCTAGGGGCCCCTCTGAGCTCTCTCTACATGCGTCTGCCGCAGGTCACTTTGAACCTTTTGCGCTTCACGCCAGCATATGATCTTGCTTCGATAAGCAGTTATATTATTTGCATCTTATCCTTGCTCGTATGATCCCTCCTATGCATCTCGCGAGCGGGGGCTAGCATGGTGCATGTGCCTCGGCAGCATCCCAGCAGCACCTCAAACCCAAAGGATCCGAGCTCTGAACTCGCGGGTCAGCTCTCATGTATGTCAACTCCTAAGGAGCTCTGAACTCATGGACCAGCTCCCGTGCACGTCAACTCACCAAGGACCTTGGTGCCTGTTCCCCTCGCGAGACACACATGAAGGAACCTACGAGCACGCTTAAGTTATCTAGCTATGTATTGCTTGTGGGTATGCCTATCTGTCCAAACGCAGGAAAGCAGGTTCAAAACAAGCTTCAGGCACCCTCTCCAAGGCAAAAACACCTCTCCAGGGAACCAACACCCTCTTCAAGCAAAACGCCTCGCGAAGCTAAGTCCAAACACTGGTTAAATTTCCTCTCGCTGGTTTTTGTCCCTCGAGAGGTTTTTCTCTCTCCTATGCCTCATGGGCTGCTTGCACATTAAGGGGAACCCCAGGCATCGCGCCTCGGGGATCTTACTTCTTGAGGCCTCACGCACCCCCCGGCCTTGTGGAGCCCTGACTCTCACATACCGAAGCGGCGGTGGTGTAGCGCTAAGAGAGGGTCCTAAAACGTAGAGCGAAAAAGACATGAAAGGGGAGATAAAAAGCCTCCCGAGGGGCATTCGCTGGTTTTCGTCCCTCGAGCCTCTTTTTCTCTCTTACGCCTCATGGCTGCTTGCGCGTCAAAGGGGAGCCCCGAGCATCGCGTCTCGGGAGCCCTTACCTCTCAAAGCCTCACGCACCCCCCGGCCTTGTGGAGCCCTGTCTCTCACATACCGAAGCGGCGGTGGTGTAGCGCTAAGAGAAGGGTCCTACGACGTAGAGCGGAAAAGACATGAGACAGGAAATAAAAAGTCTCCCGAGGGGCACACGCAAGTGCTTTCAAGTCCTTACAACAAGGCATTACAAGCAAAACTAAGTTAATTTGTGCCTCATGCACACCTAGCTACAGGAAGGCTCAAGCGGCAGCTTCTTCGTCCTCCAAGGTCCCCGCACCGTCGCGGGGCCCAGAAGCCTGGATGCTTGTCGAGAAACCTTGGGCGGCCTCAGGCTCGTCGGCCCCTCCTGCTGAGGCCGCTCCCGCCGCGGCCTCGGGCTCGTCATCCCCTCCTGCCGTGGCCGCTCTAGCCGCGGCCTCGGCAGGCCTCTCCGGCGTCTTCACGGCCTCGGTCGCCGCCTCTTCAACCTCCCTCTCCTCGCGGTGTTCATCCGCAGGAGGAGGGGTAGCTACGCACCATGGCCCGTCAGCAGTGGGCGTCACATGTGCCACAACGATGCCAGGGTGCTCCCCAAGCTTGTGGAGCCTTCGTCTCTACATCGACCAACCTCGTCAACAAGTACCGGCGCAGCCGTTGCGCCCCGCGTGTCTCGGGCCAGACAGGCTGTTTTTGGGCCCGCGACGCTTCGCCTACGCCCAATGGACTCCAGCGTGCCCATCGCGGGCCCGGGGGCTACTGTCGGCGTAGTGGAAACCAGGGTACCACGAGCCGGCCTGCCAGGGCCCACGACACTCTTCAAGCCAGGCTCTTCAAGCCAGGCTCTTCAAGCCTGGAGAAGCTCTCCAAGCCAGGCTCTTCAAGCCTGGAGAGGCCCTTCAAGCCTGGCGAGCCTCGCGAGGGATTCCCCCTCGCGAGGGACCTCTCCTCGAGAGGAAACCACGGAGTCTGCCCCAGATTCTGCTAAGGACCTGGCCCTTCAAGCTCTCCAAGCCTGGAGAGGCTCTCCAAGCCTGGCGAGGCCCTTCAAGCCTGGCGAGGCTCTCCAAGCCTGGCGAGGCCCTTCAAGCCTGGCGAGGCTCTCCAAGCCTGGTGAGGCTGCCCTTCAAGCTCTTCAAGCCTGGCGAGGCTCTCCAAGCCTGGCGAGGCCCTCCAAGCCTGGCGAGGCCCTCCAAGCCTGGCGAGGCTCTCCAAACCTGGCGAGGCTCTCCAAGCCTGGCAAGGCCCTTCAAGCCTGGCGAGGCTCTTCAAGCCTGGCGAGGTTCCTTCCTCACGAAGCCAGCTCTGCCTCCGCGGCAGAGCGCACATGGGCTCTGCACCCTCCGCAGAGTCACGGGCGCGCCAGCGCGCGGTGACGCCAGCGTCACAGTTGCCATTCCCATGTATAAAGCAGTCAACAAGACTGCACCAAGCAAAGGAGCTCCAAGACTTGCCACTTTGGTGATAAAGAGACCGTCTGCTGCTGCTAACGAGGGCGACGTCACCGTGGGGGTCACCCCAGAGCTCCTGCAGCGCCGGCCCACCATCCTGGTTGGACGGTGGCTTTTCCAGCTTTGGTGACGCCGCTCCTGCCATGGACCGCGTCCATGGACTTCACCTTTATCGTGCACCCTGCCTCCTCCTTCGTCGCTATGTGGCAACCCTTACCGCCTAGATTTTTGGGGGAAGAGGCCCAGGACGCCTATAAAAGGAGGGGGAGCACGATAGGGCAGGACTGGTTCGACTCTTGGTTAGGTTCGGTTTTTGGAGTCTAGGAGCCTACCCAAAAACCCTAGATCTGAAGACCAGCAAGTAGCCATTGTTAGCCACCTCGAGCTCGACAAGCTCTCCTTGTACTGTAACTCTCCAAGCAGTGCAATACACCAAAGCAGGACGTAGGGGTTTTACCTCCACAAGAGGGCCCTGAACCTGGGTAAGACCTTGTGTCAATCTCTGCAGTGTCGTCCGCAGCGAGCCTGACGAGCACCGTCGCTGGAGCACGTTGTGGATTGTTTGACTCCGTGTTCAGCCCCTTACACGATACCTTGGAGACACCCCTAGTTCCTGGGGACAGATCTCCGACATTTTATCAATTCAAAGAATGGAATAAAGGGTGCTAAGTAACCCTAGCCATGCTTCAAATATTCTATTTTATTTTGTTGGCAAGACTGGTGCCATAATATGGTATTTTGAATAAGCTCTCTAAAAAGTATTTTTACGAAATTTTCCAAAAAGTTTTGGACTGTTTTTATTTGCAGTTTTGAAAACAGAAAAAGAAAAAGGGAAAGAGTTTTTGTTGTAAAAAAAAAAGAGAAACCGGCCAGCCAGCCCGAGCCAGCCCACCCGAGCAGGCCCAGGACCAGCCCAGCAAGCTCCCCGACCGGCCCCTCTCCCTCTCTCCCTATTCTTTCTCTCTTCTCTCGCCCGACACCGTGCGCGCCACGGATTCCTCCAAATCCTAACTAAACTCGGGCTAATCCATAGCCCCGTGCCTCCCTATTTAGACCCCACCCCATCCGCATCATCCTCGCACCAAAAACCCTAGCTAACGCCGCCAGGCTGCCGCGCAGAAGCTCGAGCCGCCCGCAGCTTGCCGCCGGTAAGATCCCGAGCTCCGGCCACTTTCCGACGACCCAGCACCCCTCTCTCCTCCCTTTCGCGTTAATTCTTCATTGCGCAGCTTCTGGACATCTTCACTCATTTTTCTCATTGCCAGATCGATGAGTTCGTCCACACCCGAAGCAAACCGCCGCCGTCCTCAACTCCGGCGAGAAATCTACGGAGGAGGAGACCATCCCGGAGCACCACGCCTCGCCATCGTGTCCGCCTCGTCACGCTGATCAACGAGATGAGATCCGCGCGTCCTGGAACGCCCTAGATCGACGGGAACGTCGATGCCGATGCATCGCCGCCGCGCGCCGCTGCTCACCGTAAACCTAGCTCCGGCCGGCCCCTTCGATTTAGATCTGAGCCGTTGGATCTAAATCCAACGGCCGTCTTTTATTTCCTTAACCGAATCGGTACCAACCAGTTAGATCGCGCCGTGTCAGCGCTGAGTCAGCGCACAGTCAGCGTCCACGTCAGCCCCATTTTCTGTAATTTCGGCCGAATTGATTTAATTTGGCAGTTTTGCAGAAAAACCCCTGAATCTTAAAACCATCATATCTTTTTAATGGCTCGGCCAAATTTAATGAATTTTATATTTTTGAAAACCTTGTGATCAGTAGATTATTTTAGAACTGTTAGTTCTTTTTTTGCCTATTTTAAAATTATTCAAATTTAAAATGAGAGGTTTGAGTAATTTTGGCATATCTTTAAATCTATAAGTTATTTTAAATTGTTTTCTTCTACAAAAGTGTGTACTTTAGTGTCCTCTGTCCAGTAGATGTTTTAGTTTGCACTTTTTCATCATGCATTTATAATGTTTTGTAAAAACTCAATTAGTGGCATTTTGACCATAGTAATTGTTTTTAAATTATTAAAGCCACTTAAAATATGAATCATGAGCTTCATGCATATAGCAAATAACAGAAAGTAATAACTTTATTAGTTGTTTAACTTTGACTTGTGTTGTTAGCAATCATCATGCATGCATGTTTTTATTGTATTGCCATTTTGCCTGTGTATTAAATTATTGCAATTTGCTTGTTTAGATTGTGAAGAGTGCCAGGAGTGCTGTGAGTGTTGCAACCTGAACAACTACCAAGGCAAGTGCATACACAATTCATGAATGACCACTATTTTTATATTGCACTATAGACTATTTTTCCAGTAGCATGCATGATAGGCTGTTTTTATTAAAATCTATATGCTATGCAAACATGTTAGGCTAGCCACATGAATTAGCTGACTAGTGACCTATATTAATTTAGTAGATTGGCTTGCTGCAAAAATGAATTGTTTTGTTGAATATGAGTTAAGGAAAATCTACTAAATTAATGAATCGCCTGGGTGGATTTTGGAGTTGCTCTATTGGTGGTTTATAGTTGAGTGGCTACTCAGGCCCAGTTCTGCGGGTACCTGAGTACGTGCACTTGTGCTCGCCACCCAGGGCCTCGAGATTTCAAGTCACTCCGTGTCTAGTTTACTTCCAGTGCAGCCACTAGTCATATGGGCTCTGTCTTGATTAAGTATGTTGAGTGGACCTGACCGGACGAACAAGCAGACGTAGGGGATGTAGGTGGGTATTGTTCGGACGTGTGTATGGGAAAGCTCTTCTGAAAGATCTCGTCTTGGTCTTCTCCTTTCCTTTTCACTAAATGAGGGTTAAGGATAGAATGGGTTGATCGAGTCTAGTGGGGAAAGTGTCACAAACTCTCGAGAGAAATCAAAACTAAGATCTTAGCCGTGTCCCCGGTTATGGACAATTTGAGTAACTAAACAAGGTGGTTGACAGAAGAATCTCATTCATTCCAATTTCAGAATAAAATTTGATGGGTGAACAAGGGTAGAAGAGATATTGGTTTTCATGCCATGTTTATCTCAATAATAGTTGGTTTTAAAAGAAATGTTTTACAATTGTAGGATAAAATTTGCCTTGCGCAAGAGCCTTGAACTCCACCAGCCAAATATGCATGTAGAGATAGTCTTTCCATTTATAAACCACCATAGGGCTGCAACGTTAATGTTGCAGGTTGTTCAGATGAGGAGTGAGGACGTGGTTTATTTCGAGCTTACAACCAACATGGTCGCCAGTGGCACATGGAGATGATGGAGCTCAGTGCTACTTTATTATGCTGCTTGAACTCTGAATAATATTTGTGGAACCTTATTTATTTTAAGCTAGCTTCGGCTATGCAAAGTTGTAATAAAGTACATTATTTTTGGATCATTCGTACTTGCGATGTAATAACGTTTAACATTTATGCATGATATTACATCCTGTTGGTGAATGCTAGCCATACTTGATCCAGGGCCTAGCAATTTCACAAAGTATTCTTGCTTTTCAAAGTGAGGGTGCTACACACTCGTGACAAGAACAAGCAAGAAGCAAACTTATCTGCGGGTGCGTTTGTAGCCCAGCGACACGGGCAGGTCTGCGGACCCGGCGGAAGAGCCATGGGGGCTCAAGGGTATCATGCTGGCAGCGAAGGAGGGCTCCTGAACCGGCAGCTGGCGCTGGGGCGACTCCGCGCATCGCGGCGCCAGGACAAAGGCATCGACGTCGACCTCCATGCCCATGGGGCCGCCCTCTTCTCCGACTACGCACGCGGGTGGCACCTGGTGGCTCGCCTCCGGGCACAAGACCGCGGTGGTTCCCACGGCAGGACGCGGGGAAAGAGCCTCTCTCCCCACTTCCTCTTCTTCGTTGTCGTCTTCCTCGTCGCTGACGTCCCCGCCGGCGTAATCGTCACCCTCGGATCCCTCGCCATTGCTGTCTCCATCGTCATCCTCTTTGGAGCGGGAGGACTCCTCTTCGGAACTCTCCGCACTCTCCTCTTCGGACTCAGAGGTCTCTTCGTCCTCGCCAGAGCTAGAGGGAGCCTTGGCTTTGCGGATCTTGACTTTGGTGGCCTGGGGCTCGGAGTCGGTCCGGCCCTCGATTCCAAGGGCGCTGCATACCGGCATTGTTGTCAGGACCTCTTTCTTCCGCGGATCATCGCACAAGGGCCGGACTCCCTCTGGCAGCTGGTACTTCACGACGGGACGAAAGATCGTCTTCATGACCGAAAGAAGGGCGGAGTAGTCCATGTTGGTGTTCCGCAAGCGGGAAGGGTCTTTGGGACCCCGAAAGCTCCAGGCCGGGTGAGGCCTTTTCTGCAAAGGAGCCAGGTGGTTGCGCAAGGCGTGCACAGTGATGGCGGCTCCAGAAACTCCTTGCTCCCGCAGAAGCTTGAAGCGGAACACCGCCGCCGAGAGATACACGTCGTGCGGGCTCGGAATCCTCTAGAGTTCTTGGCTCACCGGGTGCTCCTTCGGCTCCTAAAGATGCTGGAGAGCCTCCGGTACACCGACGAGGAACCAGCCGTTGCTCCACTCGTCCCACTTGGACTTCACCACCATCTCGAGGTAGGACTGCTTGACGTTTGGACGGAAGCAGAACGTGACTCCACCCCCCCAGCCAGCCCTCTTTTTTCCTACGCGGGGATAGAAGAAATGACGGAACAGCGCCACAGAAGGCATCACCTCGACGAACGCCTCGCAGGCGTAGGCATAGACGGACAGATCCAGGATGACACCTGGGTTCAAGTGCAGAAGCTTTAGCTCGTACGCACGTAGGATCTCTAGGAAGAAATCCGAGAATGGGGGAACGAGCCCCGTCCGCATGAAGGTATCAAAAATGGTGATCTGCATGGCTGTCCTGGTCTGTAATGGCGACATGACTTCTGTCGGCACGCGAGCCGGAGCATCAGCCATCGCCCTGGACGCAACCGCCCCGAATCGCGCGGCCTGCAGCTTCTCTGTGGTGCCGGCATAAATGCTCGGGAACAGGGCCTTCCGCCTGCGCATGTCCGCCATCGCGGCAGTGTGCTCCTATCTCTTCAGCGTCTTCTCGGATCTGGGGGCGGCTGCCTCCTGGCGAGCGAGGCGCCGGAGGGCTTCTTCTGGGTGGATTGCTTGGTCTTGGCCATCGGGATAGAGAGATCTGCTGCTCTGTGTTGCGGCGGCTAAGCAAAGAAGCGCGCGGTGCACAGCGAGAAGGAGGAAGACGAAGAGCGATTGGGCGGCGATTTGGGGATTTCTGCGATTTGGGAGCAGTAACGGCTACAGTTCTCACGATCCGTGGCTTATAAGGCATCCCACGCATCGCGTCGCGGCCCCACCACTCTGGCCGGTGCGAGGATCGAGGAGACATTCCGTTCGAGACGCTTCCTCCCGTTGGATTCAAGATGGACGTTGGCGGTCCGCGCGGATCGCAACGTTCACCAAGGCGAAGAAGACCCGTGGGTTCTCGCTACTCCCCTACGAGTGCGGCCCTGACGGATGGGGCAAGACAGTCAAGACATGACGCCAGGGACCCACTTTGACTTTTTTGGTCATAGCCCCGGTAGTAGAAGGACATGGCCACCGGGACTATGCCCGGGGGCTACTGTCGCAACAGTGGAACATGGGGTTCCCCTGATGCGGTCAAAGTGGGTCCACCGCCAGTGGGCCCACCAAGAAGGCGAGCAAGGTAAGGGTTCAAGACTAGCAGATGGGCCCCCCATCTGCCCCACGGCAACTAGGCAAGAACGGCATCGACAACCACAACTAAGGGCTGGGGAACCTTCCGGGGTCACCCCCAACCCGGCACACGACGCGGAGGTCCCGGGGACCCGGACGCCTGGCAGGAAGCCAGGCTCACCTCCGGGTTCCAGCCTCCATACAAGCGAAGAGGATAAGCTTGCCAGCTCTGGCTGGAAGCTCCTAGAAGACTTGGCCGCCAAGAAGATGGAGGCGCCGCCCGCCCTGCAAAAGGTGGGCGACCGCACCTAACCCCACTCAGAAGAATACTTGGACAAGAGGAGGCCACGTCGCCCCATAAGTAGAACCCAGAGGGGTTTTCCCGCTTAAAACCCCTCCGCCCCCAAAGGTGCCCTTGTGGGATCCCCTTAGCCTATAAAAGGAGAACCGAGTCACCTTAGGGAAGGGATGAAATTCCAGAGGGTCGGAGGCTAGGCTATGTAGCGCACCAGACGAGAGTAGCATAAGCGAGAGGTGATCTCCTCCGGGACAGGATCTGCTCGTCTTCAACCTCTAGCCAACACCTCCCGGGTTCTCACCCGCAACCACCTCTGTAAGCTGCACCATGATAAACCACTCAATCCTGACATGCAGGAGTAGGGCTTTTAGCCTCCGGGCGGCCTGAACCTGGGTAAAATCCCTGTGTCCTTGTGTTGCTTGCTAGTACGTAGATCGGAGGTCTCGACGAGGTTCTCCCGGAAGTAGGCGTCTCCCAGCGTCCTTCGCACCCCGTGCCAAACCTAAAAAGGGGGTATCCTTTACTCCCGGTGTCCATGATCCAAGACACTGGGGATGCCTCTGCATCCCTCTACATCAACAATCTCTCGGTTTGCAAACCTTCGAACTTTGTTTTTCGAGCAACATAGAAACTCGCGTAAACTTGGAGCGTCTGTATCTTAATTTTATTATCTATTATTTATTCATGTTAGCATCAAACACCATCACAATAATGAGCTTATTGTTATATATTTTATTTATGCCCTTTCTAGAGAATTGCTTGGAGGTTTATTTGGTTAGTTGGTTATTTGTTGAAACTTAAAAATGTTGTGTGCATAATGTTGCTTAGTAGTTCATGTTTTTTTATGTTTGGCCTCAACTAGCTAAGAGGGTATAATAAGTAATTTTGATGTTAATATGTGTTGTTTTGTTCATAATGTGGTATGGTATTGTGGTATCCTCCTCTGAAGAATTTATTTGGATTGACTTGGCGCATGCTTACACATTTTGGAGACGACAAATAAAGTCTATCAAGCCTTGGTGATCTTTTTGTTTCAGAATGGTGATATCACTTTCATCCTCCTATTCAATGTTGTTTTGTCGCAAAGCATGATTATGACAGTTATTGCTCTCAGCTGGTCGCTTCCCAGTCTTTTGCTAGCCTTCAGCTGTACCAAGTGGGAACTCTACTCGTGCATCCAATTCCCTAAAGACAAAAAGTATTCCATGAGAGTCCACTATATCTTCCTATAAATGGTATTTCACCGCCATTCCAAGTAAATTTGTCATGTGCTACCTTTAAAACCTTCAAAATGCTCTCTTTTGTGTTCCTGTTTTTAGCTCATGAGGAAGTAGTAGAGGAGTTTGTTATATCCCGTGTTGAGGAAAGTTATTTATCCCTCTTTCACCCGATGAACGTGGATTACACGCTCATTTGAAGTTGGCCAAGGGTTCCCAGCCTGCAAAAGATAATTACAACATAACATTAATATCTCCTTCACATAGTGCAACCAGAGAAATCAGTCAAACATTAATGATAAACAAAGAAGAAGAGAATCGTACTCGTTCCTCTATGGGAGCCACTCTCAAAAGTCTAAAACTTTGCTTGACATGGGGGACTAACGGATTTCTTTGCTATCAGTCGTTGACAGAAGCATACACTGCCTAAAATCAGTTTAAATTCTATCTTTCAAAATTAAAAAGCTTTAGCACATGATTAATCCCTGCTTCCCTCTGTGAAGGGCCTATCTTTTACTTTTATGTTGAGTCTCCGTTCTTCCTTGAGCACCTTCTTTGAGAGCATAGTTGTCATTCTGAGAGCATTGTGATTTGTCCCAAAATATTATTGAGTGTTGCATGATTGAGATATTTATTGTTCTGAACTTTTATTTCCAGTCTCCACTTAAACTTCGAAGGTGCTCAGCATTTATGTTTTGCTTTTCAAAAAGGGCAAGCGAGATACCACTCTACCATGCTTTATTATGATCATTACAATCTTGTTGATATCTATAAATTTCGTATTATTAACTTGTAGTTCGTTGACATCTTTTCATTAGCTAACATAATTGCTGAAGTTTCATTATCCATATAGCATTTGCCTTGCAATTGTTAGAGACCTGATCATAGCATTCAACATCAAAAATTATTTTGTTATCATTTACCTACTCGAGGACGATTAGGAATTAAGCTTGGGGATGCTGATACGTGTCAAACGTATCTATAATTTTTGATTGTTTCATGCTACGTTTATGCCTTTGACACTTGTTTTTGTATTAAGTTTATGATTTATTTGGACTAACCTATTAATAGTTGCAAAAGTGCACAATGTTCTTGTTTTACACTTTGATGTGTAGGAATCATTTGGAAATTGGGAAAAACGCAAAAGGAGACTTGTTGGAGGTGGACTCTGACTTTCCTGAAATCTGTCTCTTCCAACATATTTTAGAGATTTTCAGTTTGAGACCTGAAGACGACGTCAACTGAAGATCGTGAAACGGACAAAGTTGTGGGAAATTCCATACCTTCATTTTAAGCCCAAGAACAGCCCAATCGAAGGTCCGTAGCTTCGGAAAACCCCGTTTTACTGAAGGTCAAATATCCGATTACGGGATTCTGAAAGTTTGTGACGTCATTGACTCCAACTCTTACCATACTTGATGGATTCGACCAACCCACGACTTGGGACCTCATTGATGATGAGAGGGGTCCCTAGGAAGGTTCTAGAGGTACCCATGAGCCCTTGGATCAAGGGGCCATCCATCGGAAGGCCGGGAACCATTGACTCCACCTATATAAAGAGAGGAAACCCTAATTTTGGGGGCAGTCACCAAAAGCCATGAATTTGCCTCCCCCTTGGCCCTCATCTACAAGGGGGAGGGTGAAGGGGTCATTGCATAGAAAACAAAAATTTCCTACGAAACAGGCAGAAGAAAGCCCACGATCCAGATCTACTAGATGCAAGTAGCGAGAGGGAGATCCAATCTCTTACCCTTGAAGAACGATCAAACGCTTTTGTCGATGCAGGGGTTGGCTAGTCGATCCCCGCAACTAGACGTATCTAGTCGCGAGGAGATGTATTATCCACGTGATCCAATCCGTTGAAGTACCGCAATGAGCAGCACCTCCACGGTATCCACACATTCAGCTCGATGAAGACGTCAACTCCTTGATCCCGCAAGCGAGGTAGACATGGCCTTGATGATCTCAGCAACACGACGGTGTGGTGGTGATGATGGTGTAGATCTCCACGAGCAGGGCTTCGCCAAGACAAGCAACAGGAGAGGGAGAGGAGGAGGCGCAGCAGCCCCTAGGGCTAGTGGTGGTGTGGCTAGGGTGGAGGTGGAGATGGTGGCGGCAGCCCTCTGGGGAGAGGTGGCGCCCTAGGGTTAGGGTTTAGGTGGGGGGTGCGGCTAGGGTGCTTGGGGTGGCCTCCTTGGTGTTGCCGCACCCCTCCCCTCTTCCCTTTAAATAGGTGTAGGGCAAGGGGGAGGATCCCTAGGCCGGCCGGCCTAGGGCTTGCTTGGCTCCCAAGCAAGTGGAGTCCTCCTAGGACTCCTCCTTCTCCTTTCCTTCCTTTGGCCGGTTTGGCCCATATGGGCCATTGTGTGGTGCGGCTGGCCCAACTAGCTAGCTGCATGTAACATCCCAAATTTTGGAATGTTTTAAAAATCACAAAAATTTAAAACTTTTGTTAATAATTAAATAAAGTCTCCAAAAATCAAGAAAAGTTTTCATAGAAGATTGTTTTGACATCTTCAAAGTTATATTTTAAATTAAATATTCCTTTATCTTCAAATCTCAATTTTAAAGTCTTGGAAATAAAATATTTAAATGGGGTTTTCAAATAGTATTCTCCCCTTTGGTTTATTGTTTTAAAATAAATAATATGGGGATAATATAAACCCTAAAGCATTTGTGGAAATAATTTAAATGCTTTTCCAAGCTTTGTTTTATAAAAATGTTTTATCTTAAATTATTTTAATATGAAAATGAGTTATCATTTTGAAAGATATTACTCGTATTATCCTCTGGTTTTTAATTAAATATTTTGAGATATTTATAAACCTTAATTTGAAAATTTCCTAAATAGCCATATAAGGCAAATTTGACCAAAAGGGTATTTTGGTAATTTTGTTTTGACCAAAAATAGTTCCTAAATGTCTATTTTGACTATTTGGAATTTTACAAATTTTTACAAATTTATGTGACTTGATTTGGAGGCCTAAATCAAAAGTTATAAAAGAAAACAGAAAAAGGAAAAAGAAAAAGGGAAATACCTGACAGGTGGGACCCACCATGACGTCATCGTCTTCAATCTCCACCACGGCAGTTTCTTCCCGTCGATTTCCTCCTCGATTCCTTGTCTTTAAGACCACCACTCGTCTCCTCGAGCACGCCACTTGGAAGCCCACGACCTCCTCTATCTTTCCCCTCTGTTGCCCTCTCGGATTGCGCCACCGAACGATCACAAAAGCTCGCCGGAGCTCGTGGTTGCCGCCACCGCCTTTCCTCGATTTCGGCGAAGGTAGCACACCGCGCCGCCCCTTTCTGGTCCCCTCCTCTTCCCCACTCCCTTCCGCACCTCCTCATACAGTCATACCCTTTTTTCGATTTTTGGTGCAGCCAATCGTCGTGTGCGTCATCGCCCGAAGCTCGCCGTTCGCCGTCGCACCTCCGGTCACCTCCAACCGCCGCTCCAGGACGCTCCTCCCGTCGCCACCGACGTCATCGTCGTCGCCGTGTCGCCCCGCGCCCCGTCGTCTACCTACCCGATCCCAAGACCCACGGAAACGTCGAGGACGTCCACGACCGGAGCCACCGCCACCGTCCTCCCCTCCTCCGGCAACCAACCGTCGTCGCCGGGGTAAACCTTAGCTCCAGGACCGCCCGATCTGATTCCGACGGCGTAGATTAGATCGAGCCGACCGAACCGGTACGGCTTAGCCGATCCATAGCCGCGGCTCAAGCCCGGCTCAAGCCGAGCCCGACCAATCACAGCCCGCCGCGTGGCCAGCCCTTTTCTGGGATTTTTCCCGAAATAAAATTAAATGGCAGTTTTACAGAAAAGTCCCTGCAACTTCAAACCTTTATAACTTTTAAACCCTTTGGCCAAATTTAGAAAACTTTATATTTTTGAAAAGCTCTGGACTTGTAGAATCTTTTGGCACTGTTAGTTTTCAGTGTAACAAATCCAAATTTATTCAAATTTCAAATGAGTCATTTGAGTAAATTTGACATAGTTTTAAATCTATAAGTCCAAATTTTGCAAATAAAATATTTCTGGAAACCTTGGAACATGCATGACATGATTCCACTGTTATAATTAATTTTTGATAGTTTTAAAAAGATTTCTTAATCAGAGACTCAAATTGGAGTATTTCTGATATAGTTTAATTTCTATAAATCCTTTTAATTTGTTTTCTTTTAGAAAACTTCTTCAAATATTTGTCTCTGTCCAGAGAGACCAAAACCATACCTAGCTACCACTTTTTGAAACATAAACATTGAAAGTGTGCCAAAGGCCATTTAAATGTTAATGTTTTGCAAACCATAGTTTCAAAATGATTTTTTAAAGCTCTTTTGACCAACTCCTTTGTGTGATCACTTTGATCAAGACCAATCCCTACAACCTTTGAAACAACCCTTCAACCTATTCAAATTTGAAATGTTCAAATTTGATTTCAGACCAACCCCTGACCCAAATGGCAAACCCCAAACCTAAATGCATTGATTCTTTTTGCATATGGAATCATGTATTGAACTTAGACCACCAACCTAGTTATGTTTATTTCTATCTATGTTTGTTTATTTGATTGTTGTATTGTTGCTTATTGTCATAGGTTTGTATTGTATAGATTGAACGGAGTGCTACGAGTTACTTTGAGAAGAGTGTGTGAGCAACGACAAGTTCCAAAAGGCAAGTGCATACACCCTTTCATGAAAGACCTACTATTTTATTATATTTGCATGATAGACTATTTTAGTAGTATGCATGATAGGTGTACTACTTTCATGAAAGACCTACTATTTTATTATATTTGCATGATAGACTATTTTAGTAGCTATGCAGACCTGTTTAGTATACCACCTTTTACTATTGGTCTAGGAACCCATTAACTTGGTAGATTTTAGAATTGCTATGCTGAAATGTTTTATTGTAGTAAGAAAGGATAAAAATTCTACTAAGTTAATGAACTACCTGGGTGGCAAATGGTTTTGCTCTACCGGTGGTTTATAGTTGAGTGGCTGCTCAGGGCCATTTCCATGGTTATACCTGAGTACGTGCACTTGTGAATGGCCACCCAGGAACAAAGAGATTTAAGTCGCTCCAAATTTAGATTGCTTCCAGTGCAACCACTTGGTATTATGGCTCTGCCTTGACTAAGTAAGTTCTAGGAACCTGATTCCGACAGTTCTCAGTGGATGAATGTCTTGTATGGGTCTGTCTGACGAACAGGGGACTGTTTCCCAAAGGTCTCGTCTCAGTCTTCTCCTTTCCTTTTCACTAATTGAGGGTTAAGGTCTGAATGGGTTGACTGAGTCTCGTGGTGAAAGTGCACAACCTCTTGAGAGTGTAAAACTATGATCATATCCGTGTCCCCGGTTACGGACAATTCTGAGCAGCTGGATAAGGATGTCGATGGAAAATCTCCTCATTCCAATTTCATAAATAAAATTTGATGGGTGAACAAGAGTAGAAGAGACACTGGTTTTCATGCCGGTTCGTCTTATAGAAAGTTGAGAAATGAAAAAGCTTTATGAAAAGTAGGACAAAATTGGCTTTATGCAATAGCCTCTAACTCCACCAGCCAAACATGCATATAGATTTAGACTTGCCATTTTATATTCCACCAAAGTATCACTTGCCGGCCTGTCACAAGGTATTGACCCAAATTCCCTAGGCTGCAACGTTAATGTTGCAGGTTTTTACGATGACGCGTGAGGACGTCTACCTTTCGAGCTTGCAACCAACATGTATGCCAGTGGCACATGAAGATGATGAAGCTCTCTGTGCTACTTATGTTTCCGCTACCAAACTTTGCATTCAAGCTAGCCTTTGGCTATGCAATTTGTAAAGAATATTTTATTTATGGATCTCGCAATGTAATAATTATTTGACATTGATGCATGGTATTACATCTATTTGTGAATTGCTATCCATACTCGATCCAGGGAATAGCATATTTCACAGAATGTCATTGCTTTTCTAAGCAAGGGCGCAACACTGCACCCCTTTGGTCCATGTGGGCCCCACACATTAGGTGGGTCCCACTTCTAGACTCCTCTAGAACTTTCTAGGACCTTCCGGTACCCTATGCAAATATTCCGGAACCTTTTCGATACCTCCGGAAACACTTTCCTTATATGAATTTTATTCTCCGGACTCCTCCGGAACTCCTCGTGACGTCCGGGATCCTATCCGAGACTCCGAATCACCATTCGTTCATTCCATCATTTAATTCATCGCTAACCCTAACTTCATCGGAGCGTTAAGTGTGTGACCCTATGGGTTCGAGAATGCATAGACATGATCATATCAATAATTAATAGCGGGACCGGGATGCCCATATTAATTCCTATACACTCAGCGAAAACTCTTTATCGACTGAACCACGATGCCGGAGATTCAATTAATCTCAAATACGATTCCCTTTGTCTCACGATATTTTACTTGCCCGAGATTTAATCGTCGACATCCCCATGTCTAGTTTAATCTCGTTACCGGCAAGTTCTCTTTACTCGTCCATAATATAGGATCTCCGTGATAACAACCTAATCACATGTCTGCAGACTTTATGATGCTATATTATCGAGAAGGCCTGGAGATATCTTCTCCGTCACATGCAGGGACAAATCCCACTCTTGATTCATGTCACCCAACAACCTACCATCGGAGATACCTGAAAGCCATCTTTATAATCACCCAGTTACGAAGTGACGTTTGATGTCCACAAAGCATTCCTCCAGTAACGGGAGTGACATAATCTCATGGTCTAAGGAAACTATACTTGGCATATATTAAAAGTGTTGGCAATGAAACTTTGTGACGATCAATTGCAACTCTTTATCATTTGGGTCTTGTCCATCATATCATTCTTCCAATGAGATGACTCCGTTATCAAGTGACTATAACAAGTCCATGATTAGGAAACTCTAATCATCTCTTGACTAACGAACTAGTCCGGTGGAGGCTTACTAGGGACACCTGGTTGTTTATATTCCACACATGTATTATGTTTCTGTTTAATACAATTATAGCATGGATAATAAACTATTATCGTAAACATGAATATGCTAATAAACCATTTTATTATTGCCTCTAGGGCATATTCCCAACAGTCTCCCACTTGCACTAGAGTCAATAATCTAGTTTACATTTTCCCGATCCAACACTCATGAAGTCTAACATTCATGTAGTCTTAGTACTGATCATGTTTGCTGGTGGAAGAGGTTCTGTCCATGCTCTGTACTATGCAGTTCTCTATGTTCTTTGCAAAATGTTAATGTCACCTAATTTGATATTACTTTATCATCACATGATAAACCTCATATCATCACATGATAAACCTCATCATCATATGATGAATATAATAGGTTTGGTCACAGAATGAGATTTTCGTTTCCCTTTTATGCCTACATCACGTATGATCAGTCAAAAGAACTTTCACATAGTATGTGCACCCGGAACTCACTCAATCTTGAAACAAAATTTCTTAAACCAAAATATTATATCTTTTAATCCTTGAATTAATCATATACTCCTATATGTTGTAGACTCAACAAATCGACAGTGCAATCCATGTCACTTCGATATTTTCGATCACGCTTTCGCTGCGCTACTGCCTCTATGAGATTACAAATTTAGCTTGATGTCTTGACTTCAACCAAGTCAACCAATTTCTAAATTCAATTATCTTATTCCATGTTGAAATGACTCCTCATTACAACACGTTCTTCTAACCAATAACTTGGGTCACATTTCGTCAAATACTAAATTATGGTTTATATGTTTAGACCTATGAACAATTCATATAACATATCTTTCAACCATTATTTTGTATCAAGTCTTTAACTCAATGTTTTACTTATTTCTCACAAGAAAATGAACATTTCTTTTCTTGTTTCATTTTGAACTCCTTCAAAAATTTCACATAAGTTAAACATTTTGACATAATGTTTATCAAACATATCTATCCACCATAGATACATCTATCTCCATAGATACATCTATCTCCATAGATATTTGATGTTCAAATTAACTTCATAAGTTACATGTTGGTTCATGACTTATTTACAACATTTATGAAATCTCCATTTCACACAAACAAGATGTTGTAAACTCCCACTCAAATATACACCATATACATATTATAAAAGTGAAACCACTTTGGCTCCCACTTAGAAATATGTTATCTCTATATTTGATTTAACAATGATTTACTAGCTCCCACTCAAAATCTTGTCTCCATATGTTTTATTATGGAAATTAGTTTCTGCTCTCACTTAATATATGTCACCACATATTTTAATTAGATCTCACTCAGTTCTTTATGCACTTTCTCGATACTTTGGACACCTCCAAAAAATTCTTAACTCTTAAGATTCGAGAACTCATATATGAAATGCTAGTACTTTGCTAGCTTTAAGTTTTATTAATTCTGTACAAACCCTTTGCAAAATAAATATGTGAAAACATTATTTTCACAAAATCAAGTAACAATTACTTTGTGATTTAAACTTAATATAGGATGATTCTTAGTCATTTTCGTATTTAAGGCTTCTATTTCTTCTTTGTAGTTTCGCAGGTATGTCTCGTTTCCAAAACACGACAAATAAATCATGAATATAATTTTGTAACATGACAAACATTAATATTCTTGAATCCTACTTTTCTTGAAAAACCTGAATTCAAAATTCAATGATCATCATCATTAATCCCTCCTTTTAAATATCAAGTTTAAACCATTAATGCACATTTCAAAATGTGCCACTTGATACATTAAAAGTAAGATCAACCATCTTGATTAAGTTTCTCAATTTATTCCATCAATCCTTTTAGCAATGAAACCTTTTCACGATAAACCACTAAAATACTTAGCACAACCAACAAATTGGTTTGCCCCTTTTTAGTATCATATTGTGGAATCACATTCATAGTCATACATATGAATACACTACAACATTTTTCGCAACAGTTTCTAATTATCTCATAATTAATGAAACCTTCTTTCTCATAACTCATATGAAAAATTACATGTGAATCACACATAGACCCTTATTTCTAAACGGAGTGTTATTAAAATAAATCTAAATGATTCAAATAAACCCTTAATTCGAAAACCCCTTTTTAGCAAGACCACACAACGTGATTACAATATTCAGTGCACATCAAAACCCCTTTTGAATAGATTCTAACTATTGTAATTTGTGAAAACACTTTGCACAAATCTACATACTAAAACAATAACTCAAAATATTTTGTTTCTTTTGATCAAATCGAAAAGACCCAAAAATTTCTTTTTAATTCAAACATCCTTAACTCCAGAATTTTATTTGATCTCATCAAATATCATAACTTGAATAAATACATCTATTTACTCATATCATTTATGATGGAGCACACAAAATAATGACTTCCATTTGCTGAAAATACAAACAACACTTGTGTTTATTTCCAACAATCATTCGCACTCTTCCGGAAGATAGCATTTTTAGTCATGTTCCTCTCAACAAGGGGCAATGGTTTAAACATCAAAATGTTTTATTCAATCTTTTGCATGACTAAAACAATTGTCATTACTAAGTGTTTAGAGGTTTTTAGTATGTCCTATATTTTGTAAAAGTTTAACAAATCACCGTTTTGATTCACATCAAGGACAATAATCTCACAATCGAAACATGATCTCCCAAAAAGAAATTACTCATAAAAATAGAACAACCACTTGTCTTTAACATGAATAACCGTCTCACAAACCGAGACACACTAATTTAAAGATCACACTTAATTCGATTAAAAAACTCATTCAAATCCTCTAATCAAAAACGGTAAATGTAGAAGTAAAAACATCGCCAGCACCAACTCCTTGATTGCCATCATCTTGCGACGTCTACTCAGTTCCTCCATTACACTTTTCAAATGGCAGGTCCTGTTTTCATAAAACAGCAAAAGTATCAAAATACTTTGTCATTTGTCATAAGTGTAAACTGAACATTAAACATTTATAACTGGTACATCAATATATACCTTATGCATTGACTACTTCTCCTGCTATGGGTTCCACTTTGACATGACGCAGCCGGGAAATAAACTCACAGAAAGTGATCGAATCCCTTCCCATGACATAGTCCCTGACATAATTCTAATAGCTAGGGGGGAGCGAGCGCAGCACCCCATCTATTGCCATCTCGTCAGTCATCTCGTGGTTCCAAACATCCACCAAAGTAAAATACAGCCTATGCATCTTCCTCAGGTGTTGTTCCAAGCAAGTGTTTTCTTCCATCTTAGTTGAAAGAAATTCATCCAAGCATTCAAACCTTGCAATTCTAACTTGTGCTATGAACCTTCTTTTCAGCTCATCGACAATCTCCATTGCGCTCAAGTTACCAAATTGTCTACCAAGGTTAGAATCCATGAAGGTGCACATCAACCACTCGACTTTCAAGTAGGTGGTCTTTTGTTCGTACCACTCCATGTACTCCTCATAGTTTGCAGAAACATCAGGGTATTCTTCTAACGGTTCATCTATCACGTAGAGCTCATTATTGGTGTGTAGGACTTCTCTCAGATGCATGTACCACTCAGCAAAGTTTGACCCATCGAGACGCAGCTCCTCAGCAAGAAACATACAACTGTTGTCGGCCATGATCTACAAGGATTTTGCAAAGACATTTTCTTAGGACTTTTATTTATGATAATTTTAGTTCATATTAATCAAATTAATGCATGAACTCCCACTAAACTTAACATCTCTCTGGTTGTTTAGTGACACACGATCCAAATCCACTACACCACAACCGATCATCACGTGAGATGATGTAGCTTCAAAGGTGAACAACTCAGTGTTGATCATATCATTCATATGACTCGTGTTAAACCTTTCCGTTCTTATGTTCCGAGGCCATGTCTGTACATGCTAGGCTCGTCAAGTAAACCGTAGTATTTCCGCATGTGTAAATCTGGCTTACACCCGTTGTATGCGAACGTAGAGTCTATCACACCCGATCATCACGTGGTGCTTCAAAACAACGAACTTTCGCAATGGTGCATACTAGGGGAGAACACTTTATTATCTTGATATTAACATAAGAGATCACCTTATCATGCTACCGCCGCGATCGCATCTAAGCAAGCAATAAGGTGCATAAAGGATTAACATCACATGCAATTCAAAAATTGTGATATGATATGGCCTTTCTTCTTGTGCCTTTGATCTCCATCTTCAAAGCACCGGCATGATCTCCATCATCATAACACCGGCATGATCTCCATCATTGTGGCGCCACCATCATGGTTATGTCCACCAACTATTGCAACTACTACTAGTGCTACTCTTAGCAATAAAGTAAAGCAATTACATGGTGATTCAATGACACGCAGGTCACATAAAATAATAGAAAACCATATGGCTCCTGCCGGTTGCCGTACTCATCGACATGCAAGTCGTGAAAGATTACAAACATGATCATTGCATACATTATCACAAATCACATATTGGCCATACCACATCACAAACCCCTGCAAAAACAAGTTAGACGTCCTCTACTTTGTTTATGCAATTTTTACGTGGCTTGGGTCAACGAGATAGAATCGTTCTAATCTATGCAAAACCACAACGGTGATATAATATTCGCTTATTTACTCATCCTTTTAAAAGGCCTTCAGTTGAAAATTGCATCTCACTATAGCAAGAGAAACAGACACCCGCCAGCCACTTATGCAATACAAGTTGCATGTCAGTCGTGGAACCGGTCTCTCGTACGCGGACGAGTAAGGTTGGTCCGGGAAGCTTCAATCTCACCATACCGTCAAGATGCAAAGTGCACGTGAGAAGGTAGCAATAAAATATCAACACCCACAACTCCTTGTGTTCTAATCGCACCAACATCTACGAATAGATCTAGGCTCTGATACCAATGAAGGGGTCGTTGCATAGAAAACAAAAAATTTCCTACGAAACAAGCGGAAGAAACCCCACGATCTAGATCTACTAGATGCAAGTAGCGAGAGGGAGATCCAATCTCTTACCCTTGAAGAACGATCAAACGCTTTTGTCGATGCAGGGGTTGGCTAGTCGATCCCCGCAACTAGACGTATCTAGTCGCGAGGAGATGTATTATCCACGTGATCCAATCCGTCGAAGTACCGCAACGAGCAGCACCTCCGCGTTATCCACACGTTCAGCTCGATGAAGATGTCAACTCCTTGATCCCGCAAGCGAGGTAGACGTGGCCTTGATGATCTCAGCAACATGACGGTGTGGTGGTGATGATGGTGTAGATCTCCACGAGCAGGGCTTCGCCAAGCCAAGCAAGAGGAGAGGGAGAGGAGGAGGTGCAGCAGCCCCTAGGGCTAGGGGTGGTGCGGCTAGGGTCTAGGTATAGATGGCGGCTGCCCTCTGGGAGAGGTGGTGCCCTAGGGTTAGGGTTTAGGTGGGGGGGGGGGTGCGGCTAGGGTGCTTGGGGTGGCCTCCTTGGTGTTGCCGCACCCCTCCTCTCTTCCCTTTAAATAGGTGTAGGGCAAGGGGGAGGATCCCTAGGCCGACCGGCCTAGGGCTTGCTTGGCTCCCAAGCAAGTGGAGTCCTCCTAGGACTCCTCCTTTCCTTCCTTTGGCCGGTTTGGCCCATATGGGCCATTGTGTGGTGCGGCTGGCCCAAGTGGCTAACTGCACCCCTTTGGTCCACGTGGGCCCCACACATTAGGTGGGCCCCACTTCTAGACTCCACTAGAACTTTCTAGGACCTTCTGGTACCCTATGCAAATATTCCGGAACCTTTCCGATACCTTCGGAAACACTTTCCTTATATGAATCTTATTCTCCGGACTCCTCCGGAACTCCTCGTGACGTCCGGGATCCTATCCGAGACTCCGAATCACCATTCGTTCATTCCATCATTTAATTCATCACTAACCCTAACTTCATCGAAGCGTTAAGTGTGTGACCCTACGGGTTCGAGAATGCATAGACATGATCATATCAATAATTAATAGCGGGACCGGGATGCCCATATTAATTCCTATACACTCAGCGAAAACTCTTTATCGACTGAACCACGATGCCGGAGATTCAATTAATCTCATATACGATTCCCTTTGTCTCACGATATTTTACTTGCCCGAGATTTAATCGTCGACATCCCCATGTATAATTTAATCTCGTTACCGGCAAGTTCTCTTTACTCTTCCATAATATAGGATCTCCGTGATAAGAACCTAATCACCTGTCTGCAGACTTTATGATGCTATATTATCGAGAAGGCCTAGAGATATCTTCTCCGTCACATGGAGGGACAAATCCCACTCTTGATTCATGTCACCCAACAACCTACCATCGGAGATACCTGAAAGCCATCTTTATAATCACCCAGTTACGAAGTGACGTTTGATGTCCACAAAGCATTCCTCCAGTAAACGGGAGTGACATAATCTCATGGTCTAAGGAAACTATACTTGGCATATATTAAAAGTGTTCGCAATGAAACTTTGTGACGATCAATTGCAACTCTTTATCATTTGGGTCTTGTCCATCATATCATTCTCCCAATGAGATGACTCCGTTATCAAGTGACTATAACAAGTCCATGATTAGGAAACTCTAATCATCTCTTGACTAACGAACTAGTATGGTAGAGGCTTACTAGGGACACCTGGTTGTTTATATTCCACACATGTATTATGTTTCCATTTAATACAATTATAGCATGGATAATAAACTATTATCATAAACATGAATATGCTAATAAACCATTTTATTATTGCCTCTAGGGCATATTCCCAACAGAGGGCTCATCTACAGCCCCAATAAGTCATGGAGGAAGGGGGTTAGTGGCGGCACACCCCTTGTGGCCGGCCGGCGCAGGAGGAGCCCCCTGCACCACGCCGCTGGCTGCCACCGCCCCGCTTTGCCTCTTACTCCATGGCCGCCATCTTCACCGCCATCTCCATCGCCATCTCCATCTATCTACAGAGGTCCACTCTCCCACAAACCTCTGTACCCCTCTATGTAAACATGGTGTTTGATGCTATAAATTATTATCCTATGATATATGTCATGTTTGTGTAGTTCCTTTTGTCCTATGGTTGAATAATTGAATATCTTTGGTTGATTTGAGTTGTATGTTTATATGGTATATTCCTATGGTGCCTATTATATACTTATGCACGCGTGGATCACATCATAGGGTTTGTAGTATGTGAAGGAAGCCGGTGGGTAGGGCTGCCGGAGTGACAGAAACCTAAGCCCCATCCCGGTTTTTTGACATTGTATGGGATAAAGAGGGCCTTATGATCTTAATGCTATGGTTGGGTTTTACCTTAATAAATGTTAGTAGTTTCGGATGCTTCCTAATGTTCCAATCATATAGTACTCCCACATAGAAAACTACATCGAAGACAATAAACCGAGTAGCTTCACTAATTAATTATGGACAATTCCGCCATGCCTTCCACCACTTTTCCACAGTCATGGTTCTGTTATTTATGGTCCTTTAGTGTTCTTTATTTCTGCAGCAACTAACATTTATTTTCTTGTTGTTTATTAGCTTGCAAAGCCATCCCTTCATACCCGTTTTATTCCTATAGTTTTATTTCCTAGATAGAGCAAACGTTTGGTGTGCGTAGAGTTGTGTCAACGGTTGATAGAACTTGAGAGAATATTAATCTTACCTTTAGCTCCTCGTTGGGTTCAACACTCTTACTTATCGAAAATTCTACAATCGATACCCTACACTTGTGGGTTATCACATATCTCAACAACATTAACATAATTAAAACATATGCATGATATTTCCTCAAAATATGCATGAAAATGGTCACTCCGAGTTCACTCAACTATGGACCAAAACAGGATGAGACTTGCATAGGGCTACAAAAGCACACCTTAAAGTTTGTATTTCTCATCTATGGACACCCTACGATGTTACTTTGAGCATCCAAAAGTCATACTATTTTGAATAGTGTATTTCCAATATACCATGGTAACCACACTGTCACCATGATACCATGGAAATCGTACTAAACACAAGCATCAAGAAACCTCATGATTCTGTTATTCAATCCAACAAAAAAGAACAAACTCATGATAAATATCCCTCTAATCTATTATCCATGGATCCCCCATTGTCACGGACTCCGGAAATTATACTAGATATCATGAAATGAGCAACAACATATCCATTACATATGGGAAATAGAGGGAAAATCATATAATTCAACTAGCTTAACATAGCTCATGATCACAATCAAGATCACACAATGGGAGAGAGAGATCGAGGGTGGACTACTCAAGGATCAACATTAGGAGCAGCAACAGCGAAGGAGATGGCTCCGGAGGTGGATCCCCGTCCCAACAGGGTGCCGGAATAGGACCCTAAAACCCCCAAAAAAGAGTTTCGGATGGCGACAAAGCTCTGTATCGTATTTCAGAAAATCCTCCAAAGGGTTTGCGTTTCGCGCCATAGGGAATATATAGTCCAAGGGGCGGCGTAAGGAGGTGGACGAGGTGGACCCGTGGGCTCCACTCGCATGGGAGATTTGGGCCTCCCCTGGAGCTCATCTTCTGGATCCGGTACTTTTTCTGAAAGTTAGAATTTTTTTACTATTTTTGAATTTTTTTTGACAAATTTGCCCAAAAATATTTTTCTGAAAGTCAAAACAACAGAAAACAACAACTGCCATTGGGTTAATAGGTTAGTTTCAGAAAATGTTGCAAAATCATATGAAATCATGATATAAATATCTAATAATGATATGAAAGTAGCAATGGACGAGAAAAAATTTATAGACATGTTAGGGACGTATCAACATCCCCAAGCTTAATTCATGCTCGTCCTCAAGTAGGTAAGTGATAAACAGGTAATTTTTTAGGTGAATGCTACTAAACATGAACTTGATCAAGTGATGAAATTCATATAAGGTAATAATGAGATGATATAAAAGACAATTTTCTAATATTGATATTAAGCAAACAATAGTTAAATAGTATGGATCATCAAGCTAGAGACTTTTCATGAATAAGTGTGTTGTAGACATGAAAACCGTACATAAGGTCAAGAAAGATGAAGTGCAAATTATGTCTCAAATGTGGACTATCAGTCTTTCTACAAAGCATCAAGCAATTATTCATGCCAAGGACTAAATCTAGTCAGGTGATCTAATTCACTTCGTTCTCGCGTCAACTGTTTTCAAGCCCACTCAACTAATGTGTGTGAGACTTTGTTTTGGCACCGTCTGGGCATGTCAAAGAGAATAATGATGGGGTTTGGAAGGTCAAAAGGAAAGGCTCAAACAGTAGAGAGGGTAACCATCACACTAGAGGAAGTCTTATAGTCGATACAGTGAGAGGAGTAGTGATTTCCATACAACGGATGCACATGAAGCTATAAGGATGAAACCTCTCCAATGGAACTAGTTGGGGTGCGTCGAACTTGCTTGCTTAAGAAGACCTAGAGCATTTGAGGAAGCTCATCTTTGGAATTTGCAAGCCAAGTTATAAAAGGTAAAGTCCCCACATAGTTATAAAACTTAAAGCATATGAAAGCTCAACAAATGAAGCATAGTTGCTAATCGAGCACAAGTGTGGAATAAAAGATAGTAGTGTTGATGTCTCTCTTTTTTTATTTTTTTGCCTCCATGGCTCTTTTAGACTTTCTCTCCTTTTTTTATTTGGCCTCCATGGCTCTTTTTGTTTCCTCACTTGTAGAAGCAACACTCTAACTAAGATCATCACACTTTTTAGTAATCATAACGGAACTGAAAAAATAAAATATTTTGTTGGATGTCACTGTGAGTGCACCAAGACTTTGCAATGACCGAGCATGGCATCGAATGAACGTCATGATAGCCGAATGATCATACAAAACAATAAGAACAACATCATCAAAATAAAGTAACAATGGAGTTGCATGACAATATATCTCGAAATGGCTATGGAAATGTCGTGATAGGTAGGTATGGTGGTTGTTTTGAGGAAGATGTTGGGCTTATGTGTAGAAGAATAGGAGAAGTTCTCCCACAGAGTGTGGATGCACCGACTCTCGAGGTGTGAAAGGGCACTGCATAGTACCGAAGAGGCTAGCAAAATTTGTATGCTGAAAGTGCCAAAACCAAAGCACCGACAATGCGTGCGTATATCGTAAAACAAATAGCAGTCTAAGCGTTTCACAAGTGGTTAAACCACCTCGAGGAGAACGGTTGGCGAGACGAAGCCGTTGCGCTTTCTCGACCTTATCAAATACCGAGTCACTAGGAACTAGTTTTTAACTGAGCAGATTTCATGACACAAAAAATATTATCGACTTAGGTTGTTTAGTTCATAAAGGTACGGCTCCAGGTTTTACTAACACGTCTCCACTAATTAGTTCCAACTTAAATAGACAACATATTTACCCATTAGTTCCGTCAATATTTTAAAACAATTGCAAGATATCATATATTTCAATTCAATGATCTACAACACATGCAAGTTTTAGTCATACCAATACTACACGCGCAACATTTTCAACTCCAACATATAACCAAACAACCAAATCAATTACTATTCAAATCTCTAAATAGATATAAGTGAAGCAAGAGAGTTCTAATCTTTTCTTCAAAAAAAATGCTCTTAACAAGATATAGGCGAAGCACAAGAGCAATAAAAACCGAGCAATCAACTCAATAGATATAGACGAAGCACAACGAGCATTCCGTAAATAGATCTAGAGCGTGTCTCTCCCCCACACAAAGGACACTAGGCATGGTGATTATAAGGACCAGCGAGCAAACAAAAACTGAAAATAAACTAAAATCAAGGACAGAACAACACATATTATGTAAAGCAGTAAAAATATAGTTTCATGGGAACAAACTGATAATAGGGGATGCCTTGGGCATCCCCAATCTTAGACACTTGGTATTTCTTGGGGGTGCCTTTGGGCATCCCCAAGCTTGATATTTTATCCCTTGTTCATATCCTTTCACCATCCTCTCTCGCAAAACTTGAAAACTTCCATCACAAAACACTCTCACAAACTCATTAAAGGGGTCAGTAATCTTTAATAGAATCTACTTAGGTATTGTTGGGACAAGTTGCATGAACTCAACATACCGCAACATACCTCATGACTATCCAAACTCCGCTCTGCCTCTACCAAGCAAGGAACTAAATCTCCATCCTCTGATTTCTAATCGGTTTTACATGGTGCAACCACCTGGTCGTTGAGGAATTATCTAACTAACAAGTATAGATACTGTCGTGGATATGGGACACGGGTACTAACGTGGCCCATCAGGAGGAAGCCCAGCAGGCCAACTCTAGTCAGAATAGGAAAAGGACTCACCTTACCGACTTGTATTAGATTAGCAGTGTCTTAAAAGGACTCGACATGTAAGCCGGCCTCCTCCACCTTTATAAGGAGGGGCAAGGCGCACCAAGAAGATATGCCTAGACAGACCCAACACAACCAAATCAGACGGGACAGAACCCGATAGATTTAGACACACGGTACAATATATAGAGGAGTCGCCTCATCGGCGACTTCCACCAAGAGCATAAGGAATACAACCTAGTCACAAACAGCACGTAGGGATATTACCGGATGATGTTTCCCGGGTCCCGAAGCTGTATAAATCCTTTCTCCCGTGTCGTTTGTTCACTAACCCACATCGACGATGCCCGCGCGTACATAGTCCCGTATCTTCACCGTCGGTTTAATCCATCGACATTGGGGCCCACCGTGGGGCTAAGTGCGTGTGGATTCACAATTCGATGGGTCCAATCTTCATCAACGGCGACGGCGAGTTCATCATCGCATCGGTCAAGCGACTCGGACGCATCAAGTTCTTCATCCACGCGGACGTGGGGGCTCGACGTCATCACTGCCCTCGCGTGCATCTGAGCCAGCGTGCAAAATTGGAATTTTTCACGAGGCGTTCCGCATATTTGATCGAGATCTCGAGCTGCCAAGCAACTGCCATATTATGGATAATCCGTGAAGTCCGACAGCGTCTTGGGTTCCTAAAGCAGACTCGGCAGGATCGTACCACACCGATGGATCAAATCCCGAAAGAAAAAAAAAAGTGAATTACTGGTGCGAAACCACGTGGCGCAACGCGGCCAGCCAAAGCAGAGTCGGACGCCATGCAACAAGGAGTCGGACGCGCTAGCTAAGTCAAGGAAAGGAGCCGTCACCAATATGGAGTAGTATTTGGACTCGTACGCGGATCGAGGAAGTATTCGAGAGAAGAGAAAACTATGCATGGATGGCGTACGTGAGCAGCTATCACGTGCATACAAATCAAGGAGACCATCCACGTGAGAAAAAAAAGAGTTCCAAGGACACCGATCAGTACGCACGCCAAGGCGAGTCGGCAACCGAGTCAGGAGGAGGACTCGGACGACCTCGCCTTCGACGAGTCGACCTTGATGGTTTGACGGCTTTCTTCGCGTCATCGACTTCGAAAAATAAACAAGCTAAGTCGTCTTTTTATTTAAATTTTATACTTTATTTTTTCCAGTCAGTTAAATAAAATTAACACCTTCGAGTTAATCTCGGGGGCTATTAGTTCTTCTGAGTCGTAAGGTTGCCAAAGAGGACAAGCTGCCAGATGCGCGGTCCAAACATAGGTATCCTCAGGAGATGGGCGTTCGTGCGTATGAACAATGCCAGATCGACTCTGAAGCAAGGCCTTTGTCGACAGAGCAAATCATATTTCCATGAAAAAAGTCACCGCGAAAGCCTGCTTAGTCAAGTCGAACGATTAATCACTTGAACACAAATAAATTAAATCGTTGTAATATTTATTTAATTCTTTTCATACGTCATGAACGGTATAATGCATACACAAATTTTATTTCAGGTACCTCAAAAGGAGTCCCGAGTTGCTGCGGGCAAACAACCCGGCACTCGGGGGCTACACCGTTCAAAGCTCAAGAAAAGGAGTTATACACCAAGGAGTCCCGAGTCGTCGCAGGCAAACGACCCGGCTCTCGGGGGCTACATATATACCGGTGTAAACAAACTCGAGCAAAGTCACACAACTCGTCAAAAGGACTCGGGAAAAATTCCGAGTCACTTCAAAACAAGTCGGCAGGAGAAGCCGGCATTAACAAGTCGGCAGGAGAAGCCGGCATAAACAAGTCGGCAGGAGAAGTCGACATACACAACTCGGCAACGTCTACATCGACGACTCGGAAAACGACGACTCGACAACATCTTCGCCAACAACTCGGCAACGTCTATATCGACGACTCGGCAAACGACGACTCGATAACATCTTCGCCAACAACTCGGCAACGTCTATATCGACGAATTGGCAAACGACGACTCGGCAACATCTACATCGACAACCCGGCAAAGTCTACATCGACAACCCGGCAAATGCAGCGCCGGGTGCCGCGACATCATCGACATCGACAAGCCGGCACACAACCCGGCATGGACTCCGTGTCCCAAGAAGACAACGTCTTCAACAAATCAAGACCTTCCGCATGACTCTACGAGTCACCCGAAAGCTCGGGGGCTACTGTTGTGGATATGGGACACGGGTACTAACGTGGCCCATCAGGAGGAAGCCCAGCAGGCCGACTCTAGTCAGAATAGGAAAAGGACTCACCTTACCGACTTGTATTAGATTAGCAGTGTCCTAAAAGGACTCGACATGTAAGCCGGCCTCCTCCACCTTTATAAGGAGGGGCAAGGCGCACCAAGAAGACAGGCCTAGACAGACCCAACACAACCAAGTCAGACGGGACAGAACCCGATAGATTTAGACACACGATACAATATATAGAGGAGTCGCCTCATCGGCGACTTCCACCAAGAGCATAAGGAATACAACCTAGCCACAAACAGCACGTAGGGATATTACCGGATGATGTTTCCCGGGTCCCGAAGCTGTATAAATCCTTTCTCCCGTGTCGTTTGTTCACTAACCCACATCGACGATGCCCGCGCGTACATAGTCCCGTATCTTCACCGTCGGTTTAATCCATCGACAGATACCTTCTATGTTTCCTCTGCAACATATCCACCTATTCCAGATCTCGGTAGTTCAATTCAGTTAAATGATAAAATTACACTAATGAATCTACTGCTTTGGAATGTAATCCATAGTATTGTGCATCTAAATGGAAATGTAGAATAATCAAGACATTACCTTATTCAATCCTCATTCAAAATGTAACATATTAAAAAAAGGCACTGAAAACTTGGAAACTTAAGATGTTGTAAATGATACGGGTTGTCACACATTAGGAAAAATGGTGTAGTGGTTGGGCCAGATAGCTTCTTCTTTTGACCAACATTTCATTTTGGTTTGGATGCTTTCTGCTATGTTTCAAGTGATCAAAGAAGAGTTTATTTCCCACAACTCATATCACATCTTATGTGTTGATGCAAGCTGACTAAGTCAATAAGATGGTATTCGTATTTGATTAGACAAGATGTTATTCTTATTTATTCCGGAGCACAACAATCTGAATCTCTATCTTATAGCTTATCCTTATTATTCTGTATTTATCACGGTCGTGTCAAGTCAATGGTCTTTCTGGCCTGCAACCGATCTTGAATGTCTTCAGTTAATTGTTTGTTGAGCCTACGGAGTGACCGCCTAGGAGTACAATAGACCAGAAAATACCCTCTAAACCTGTCAATCAAAGGCCCTATGGATATTCTTATTTTCAGAAACTTTCCATTGAGAAAATGATGGGGGAATTATAGAAGAAATCATTCATTCAACCTTCCAACAACCCATTTTCCCAACGTTGTTAGTGAAGAAGAAGGCGCTCCACTTTGGAGGCTTTGCATTGACTGTAGGAAGTTTAATACCTGTATAGTGAAAAATAAGTACCCAATACCAATCATGTTGGAGATATGCCCTTAAGGCAATAATAATTAGATTATTATTAATATCTTCTTCATAATTAACATTTATATTCTATGCTATAACTGATGTGGTTCCCGAATGTGAGATTCAGAGGAAAACCCACACGCACATGTAGAACATAAACATCTTATAAAGGTCATAGTCTTGCCACTAAGACTAACTCATTGTTGCTTGATGACCATGTTTTTCTGGTCATGAGTATGATGTATGTAAACAACAGTGCGATCACATATATTACTGTACAATGGTGCTGGACTTACCCAACCATTTGATTTATTACGAGATCCTGAAATATAGCAAGTCACAGATAGTTAACATGAGTATATCCTTAGACCATGATGGTGTGTTAGGTACATGCATGTTTAATAGGTTACTTTAGTCCTGTTCTTCGTCACGCGTAACAGGGTGATCATAAGACAGCTGCTGGGTAACTTGTAAAATGTGTATTGGACTTGGTGATCCAAGATTGGGAAGTGCTCCTCTAGTTAATAGAGGGATACATATATCCAGGGCTCACTCAGTATGAAGGTATCCAAAATAAGTATGCGAATACAAGGCATTATATTGATCATGGGGATACCGGAATACGGGAATGAGAAAAGGTATCATACCGGTATCAAGGATAATAAGACACAATGATCAAAAGTGTTGAGGGTATCACTTTCAATTTATATTTATACCATTTTGTGAATTGTCGGTGTTACGTATTGGTATTTCCAAGAGGGAAACACACTATTGGCCAATAAACTTATCCAAGATGAGCACATTGGTCACTCGACTCTCAAAATGTGAAAACCCAACACCAAACTCACCATTATGAGTGTTTTGGTCACGAACCGGCAGAGGACCGGTTTTTCTAGCCACATGGCGTGCTGACTGTGCTCTTGTTTTGCACAAAGGACCTTGGTGGTTTCTTTTTCATGGCAAGCACGTAGCATCCTATTAAGACATTTCTTCGAATACCTTTTGGTCGTCGGAGTTGAGAGCTTGACAGCGGTGGGAAAGATGGGGAGTACCAATTGGGAGGCGGAAGGGGAGAGAGCTCGGGTGGCGGCGGAACAATGTTGAGCCCGAGGGCTTGTGAGCTCGTGGACGCACAAGAAGTTGTATAGATCCTTACTTTCTCTATGCCAAAGAGTATGAAGTTGTATGCAGTTTTCCTCTGTGGCCCCCCTTATAGCTGTATTTTGCGCTCTGGCCCCCTGATAAAAAGTTTCTGGCTTCGCCCCTGGGGCTCACCACGTCCGCATGGAGGAGCCCTTCGCCGGCGATGGAGGAAAACTTGTCGGGATAGGTTGGTGCCGGGAAACTTGGGCGGACGTTTCGAAGATCGAGGGGAGCTGATGGTCTCGGGGATGAGTTGTACTTGCCAGCGACGAGCACGCCGTCCACCCGGAACTTGGAATCCACCGCGAAGACGAGGACCACGGGGAAGAATTCCGACACGGCTGCAGTCCCCTGGTGACGAATGAGAACTCCAGAAGGTTGGTAAGATCGCGGAGGAGAAGGCATACATGCAGGCGACGGTCGGCTTGCGGCGTGAACGCAACCATGCCACTCGCACTCCACACACGAGCAATGATGGCCGTATCGCTCTTGGCATAAAAAGAACAGTGTGGCAGCATGCCTTGAGGCCCCACGGAGGTCGTTGGCGCCTAGAGAGGCGAGGAAGGGAAGAAAATGAGTATGGGCAGGAGCGTGCAAAATCACGCACCCGCTGCTAAAGGAAATTGCCAGTGATTTTAAGAGAAAGAAATGAGGAAGGACAAGAGTGGTTGGAGATGGCTCGGTCTATCTTGTGATAGCACGTACTTCCTCTGTTCATAAATATAATAAATATAAGATGTTTTAGATATTTTAACATAGAAATGAGTAAATCTTCATGCTAAACACGTCTAGATTGCCCTTTTTCATTCCTAAAAGCTAAAACATCTTATATTGAACGAATGGGAGTAGAAGGAGAGTCGAAGCTCCGTGGATGAGCAGAGCAGAGACAATCAAACTCCATTTTCGTTGTCCCTCTCGGGTACATTAGTACGCTGCTTGCGCACGAACTGACTCGGAAAGGACGCATTCCTAACACGTGGTTTTGTGACTGTGATGCTGCTGCAAGTGGCTCCCCAACCCCAACACGTTCATGTCATTCAGGAAGGGGAACTACTTCTGCCCCGGCAACGAGCTGGCTAAGCTAGAGATGCTCGTGTTCTGCCACCACCTCGCCGCCAAATATAGATCGCTAGGTGGTTTAAGAACCTATTTGTAAATTTTATTACATTTTGGTCTATTTATACTACTATGGATGATTATCGATAAATTAGTGGAACTTTTCGCAAAAAAAGGACAACAAGGCCTGATTCATTCCACCCCATCCGTCCATGGCCGCGTGTTCAGGGTCTTTTGTGCAAAAAAATATCTTACTAGTTATTCACTGAACCAAGTCAGCACACAATGTGGATAGAAAAACCAGTCCTCGGCCGGTCCGTGACCAAAGCGCTCATAATGATGAGTTTGGTATCGGGTTTGCACATTTTAAGAGTCAAGTGACCAATGTACTTATCTCAGATAAGTTCACTGACCAACTGTGCATTTTCAATGAGCAGCTGGAGCTCACTTCGTTTGCGTGCTAGGTAGAAGGCGCCAAGAGACGAGGAGCGTGCTTGCGAACAAGGGATGATGAATCTGATCTGAGATGTATGCACCGGCCGGATGCCATGCGATAGCAAGGACCGTCCAGGTGTTTCTTCAAGAACATAAATTGTGGTGGGATGTAACACGTGCCGGCCGTGCATGTGCCCATGCATATATGAGGCCTGTGCGGCTTCCCGCCACTGTCTTTTTTTTGCAAAGTCATGCTACTTAGCAAGCTCTTTTCTCGTATTTTTGGGATCCCCTATACCTCGCTTTGGGCGTATGTGCCGACCCACAGCCCCCATCTGGGCCGACCCATTATTTAATTTTGTTTTGCTATTCATTTCTTTTATATCTTTTTAATATAAACCAATTTAAAATAAGATTTTTTTAAAATATGAACCATTTTTAAATCAGAATCTTTCTTAGAAGTTTGAACATTTTTTATATATTAACATTTTCAAAAATATAAAACAGAAGGAAAACCAAAAATTTGGATGAACCCAAAATTAGTAGAGAACCAAAAATACCGGTAAATCGAAAATAATAGTGAACCAAAAATGTCGGCGAACCAAAAATGCCGGTGATCTGAAAATAGTAGTGAACCTAAAAGGAATCAAACTTCCGGTAAACCAAAAATAATAGTGAACCAAAAATGCCTGTGAACCGAAAATAATAATGAAACAAAAAGAACCAAAATTAGGATGACCGAAAATAATAGTGAACCAAAAATTCATGTGAACCGGAAAATAATCTAAAACCAAAAAATAGGGTGAACCGAAAATAATAGTGAACCAAAAATTCGGGTGAACCGAAAATAATAATAAACCAAAATATTGGCGAACCAAAATAACAATGAAACAAAAAACTAAAATTGAAAAAAGATTTAAAAAAGGTTAATATTTTAAAATGGTTCATATTTGAAAAAATCATTTTATAAATGGTTTATATTTGAAATTTTCATTTTGAAAATAGTTCATATTTAAAAATGGTTCATATTTGAAAATTGTTCATTTTGAAAATGTTTCATATTTTAAAAATATTCATATTCCAAAAAGGTTCAGATTTTGAAAACTATTCATTCTTTAAAAATGATTCAGATTTGATAATTATTCATTTTTGTAAAAGAAACAAAGAAGAAAAAAATGAAAACAAGGAAGAAAAAAGAAAATAGAAAAAGAAAGGCATGAACGCGCAAGCACCTTACTGAAAAGGTGTTGTTCCTCCGTGAACCCACCTTGCCAATAAGATCTAATCTCATAGAAAGTAACCATTGATAGCAAGTAAAGAACAAGACATAATAACAGGACAAAACCGAAATAAACTAGGTGTTGGAATTTTTTATTTTTTTTGTGTTTTTCAGTTTTAGAGCAAACGAAAGGCAAAACAAGACTAACAAAAAATATACTAAGCAAGACAATAACAAAGTAAAGTGAAAGGATGTGTGAAACTCCCCTAGCTGAAGCTTCCAAGTCCCTGGCAACGGCGCCAGAAAAGAAGCTTGATGACGTGGATCACACGTTCGCTGGGGAACCCCAAGAGGAAGGTATGATGCAGTACAAAACTAGTTTTCCCTTGATTACAAAACCAAGGTTATCAAATCCAGTAGGACTTGGAGAAGGCTTAGCAAGGTGTCAACGGCGCCGTTTAACAATAATTGATGTGGACTTGCAAACAATTACAAACAAACTACTTTGCCCCAACGAAACAGAGAGGTTGTCAATCTCTCCGGCTTGCTGAACACAAAGAATTAAATGTGTGGATGTAAAATATGATGAGAGTGAATTATGACCAGCGAGCAAATGATGATGGAAAGCTATTAAAACGGTTGTAAACAATGTAGGAAAATAGGACCGGGATCCACAGTTCACTAGCGGTGTCTCTCCAGAAGATATACATGATGGGTAAACAAATTACAACATTGCAACTGACAGAATTGTGGGCGCACAACAAGGCTATCATAAAACAATATAGTTCACTATTTCATCTAATATGGGCATTACGTCAAAATACATAGACCGTTATCCAACTGCATCTATGACTAATAATCCACTCCGGGATCGCTATCCAGCATGTCACCCAAAAGTATTAAGTTGCAAGCAACAGATCATTGCAATAAGCAAAGTGCATAATGTAAGCAATGTAAATACACAAGGAAATCACACCACTGTTTTCTCCCTAGTGACAATAGCACATCTCTTGTCTTAATCGTTTCTGTCAACCCGAGCTCAGACAAGAGAGGCATGAACCCACTATCTAGCATAAATACTCCCACATACAACACTAATAATTACTTGGCCAAAGTATCCACTAGCATCGGAGAGCATGCAAGATCATAGATAAAACACAACACATAGATGAACAAAAGTAATGACTTCCACAATTCATCGGATCCATGCAAACACAATCATGTAGCAGTTACAGATAATATGATCTTGATCATGATAGGCAGCTCACAAGATTTAGGCAATGGAGTACAAGGAGGAGAGACAACCATCTAGCTACTGCTATGGACCCGTAGTCCCATGGTGGACTACTCACGCATCACTCCGGAGGCAGGCATGGTGGTGTAGATGCCTCCGGTGTCGATTCCCCTCTCCAGCAGGGTGCCGGGAAGAGCTGCAGAACCCTCCCGAACTAGGGTTGGAGATGGAGGCGGCCTCGGATGTCCTCTGTAAAATATGATCGGGTTTCTAGGGTTTTCGGGGCGAAGACCAATTTATAGGCGAAGAGGCGACTCGAGGCGACGAAGGAGGGCGCCAGGTAGGCCCCAGGACGGGTGGGGCCACGCCTGGAGAGTGTCTGGAGGCTGGGAGCCTCCCCTCAGGACGTTCTTCGGGTTCCGTCTTTGTTTCAACTTGGAAATAAATCACGTAAATTTTCAGCGCGTTCCGAGAAACTTCACAGAACAACTTTTCTGAAACAAAAAGACAGCAGAAAACAGGAACTGGCACTGGGCATCTTGTTAATAGGTTATTTCCATAAATCATGCCAAAATGATATAAATAAACATGTGTCACTGATATATAATCAAGCATGGAACATAAAAAATTATAGATACGTCGGAGACGTATCAGCATCCCCAAGCTTAACTCCTGCTCGTCCTCGAGTAGGTAAGTGATAACAAGATAATTTTTGGAAGTGACATGCTACCAACACAATCTTGATAATGTAATCATGTAAAGCATATGAACTGAATGCATTGATCGAAAACAAAGGTTCATTGAATGAAACAAACAATGATTAACCAGGTGTAACATCTAAGCAAGAATTTACTAGAAAAGAGTACCTTGGAGATTTAAAAGTATAACAGTTGACAATGATTGATATCTCACAAAGCAATATTAGTTCAACAAAGGAGTTTGGCCAACAAAAAGGAAGATTTAAGTTTTCAGCAAAAAAGCTTCAACTTGCAACTTGTTTATCTCAAGACAACGTCAATACAAAATTTTCACAGTTAGACACAAAGATAAAATGAAGTAAAACATGAACCAAAGTTGATACCCAGTGATTGCTTGAGGGGGTTAAGAAGGAAGAGGAAGACTGACTCAACATAAAAGTAAAAGAAAGGCCCTCCGCAGAGGGAAGCAGGGATTAGTCATGTGCTAGAGCTTTTTATTATTTTTTTGATTTTTGACGGAAGTAATTATTTTTGAGATATGCATGCTTTCGTCAACGACTTCACAGTAGAGAAACTAGCTAGTCCCCCATTTCAAGCAAGGCTTTTAGACTTTTGAGAGCGGCTGGTTTTAGAGGATTGAAGTCGCTCCTCTTTTCTCCTTTGTTTCACCACTAACCAATGTTTTGACTGATTTCCCTGGTTTTCATTGTGCGAAGGAGAATGGTGAGTTATATTTATATTTTTCTTAATCCGCTCTTGGGTCAAATTCAAGTGAGGACGTGAACCATCAACACCGGGTGAAAGGGGGGAAATGACCTTGCTTGTCACAGGTTATATCTAGCATCCTAGTGCTTCCTCATGAGCTTAAAAACAGAGGCACAAAAAGGAGAATTTTGGAAGTTTAAAGATAGCACATGAAAATTTTACTTGGAGTGGTAGGGAAATACCAGATGTAGGTAGGTATGGTGGACACAAATGGCAAAGATATTTGGCTCAGGTAGTTGGATGCACGAGAAGTATTCCCTCTCGGTACAGAATTTTTGGTTTAGCAGGATATCAAGTAAACACACAACATCAACTTGTTTCAATGAATGACTACAGATATACATCATGTATAACCACTGGACTTCACACCGTCTACCTTGTTAGCCAAACCAACTCTTTGCAAAAAGAATATCTAGACTTTGAGAACTACCAAGCAGGACAAGCACCACAATTTTAAAGCTTTACAGTAGTTTTTTACTAATCTATTCTTACTAGATGATCCACAAGTTTAATCATTAATCTACTTCATATCTCTAAACAATTGACAAGTATCAAAGATTCAAGACAATGATCTACAAGATTAAGCAGCACTTTTTACACTTTCTACATGATAATTTCCACTCAACCAAACACCAATCAACTTATTTGAAACAAACTAAAACAGTGAAACAACAAGGGCAATACTTCCTAACTACAAAAGCTAACAGCTCTGAACAAGAGATGCTTGAAAACAAGAGCTGGAAGCAAAATAACAAAGGCTAAACACTCAACACATATAAGTGAAGAACATGAGTGTATAATGAAAAAGCGGAGCGTGTCTCTCTCCCAAACAAGCATGCATGGATCCAAATTATTGCGAAGACCAGAGAACTAAAAACAGACAAACTGAAAGTAAAAACAAACTGACACTCCAAGAACAGCACATAATGTGTCAAGGAATAAAAATATAGTACCATGAGAGAAACCGATGATTGTTGATGAAGAAGGGATGCCTTGGGCATCCCCAAGCTTAGACGCTTGTGACTTCTTGAATATTTCAGAGGAGGGCCCACGGGGAGCCTTCCCAAGCTTAGGCTTTTATCCCATCTTGATCTTCCTTCATCACCTCGCACTTGCATACTTGAAAACTTCCTTCACGCAAAACTTATAGCAATTTCATTAGAGGGGTTAGTCCACAAAAACAATATCTTCCTTCAGTTCCAAAGCACATATCATGAACTTATTTTTTTTACAATATTAGCTACTGTCACAAAGGTCTAAGTGAAGCTCCAGCTTTGAAAAACCTTCACTCTGCCCGTGAAAGAAGCAATGCAAAACTAAGGACAGAATCTGTCAAAAACAGAACAGACTGTAAAGATGAATTTTTTCGGGGCACTTCTGAACCTCAAATCAGAAAACTTAAAACTAGAGAAAGTTAGAAAAAACCCTGATGCTTGCTGTAAAACATTTGCAGCCACAAATGACGTTCTGTAATTTTTTGGATTTTCAAACAGTGAAGAACAAAAATCGGTTTCTGGACAGCAAACTCACCAATTAGTCTTCCTCTCTTTAGAGGCTATTCTTGGCACCAAAAACCAAAACAAAAAGATACAAGGGAGTTGTTACAGAAGTAACATCACCCAAAACTCAAAGAAACCAAAAATTGTGTTTCCTCCCAACAAGCGCTTTTCTTTAACGCCTTTTAGCTAGGCAAAAAGATTTTAATGATGCTCTCATAAGAATAAAAGTTGAAACAAAAGAGAGCATCAAGAAGAAAATATCAAACAAATTTAAGCCTAAACACCTTACTATGCATTGGTATTTTGCAAACAAATAAATCCATGAAGAACATAGTGACAAGCATAGGAAGGTAAAATAAAACTTTCAACATAGAGAGAGAAAACTCTTTCTTATAAAAATCATTGAGGCATAAAGCAACCAGTATATAAAAGTAGAACAAGAGAAACCTCAATTTTTTATAATGATAGGAATAATAATAACATATTTACCTATCTCATAATAATTTTCAGTAGTATTATAATTAATATCATCAAGTAACACAGGACCATCATAAATTTCATAGCATAAGTCATCATAAACAACCATATTCCATTTTATTTCTACCTTCTGTTTATTTTTGGTTTGGTTGTGTTTTGGGTGATGTTTAATAGGGGAATCATGGTCATAAGTGTAGCAAGCATCAATTTTCTCAAAAAGGAGTATTTCAAGAGAATCCATGGGAACATAACATTAATCCTCCTTTGGTAAGCATGGAGGGTAATTATATAATGTAAGAGTTAGAGGGTTACTATCATTAGGAGGTACATCCTCTATTTGTCCTTCACTCTCCTGCTCTTTTTCATCTAATGATATTTCAGCTTCAACAATTTCTTCTTCCATGGTTTCCTGCAAGGCAACAATCTCTTCTTTTGGAGGATAAGTTCTCTCAAGAAATTCAGTAATATTATCATTGTAATAATCAAGGCAATATCCAAGTATAACAAAATTTTCAGATTTGTAAGAAGCATCATCAATATCTTTAAGCACAGAAGTAATTTCATAGGCACCCATAAAAACAACAATTTTTTCAATTTGTTCAAGATTATCAAAATCATAGTTTCCTTTAGCATAAGAGGCCAATACTTCCTTATCATTATTATCACATTGGAAAGGGAGGTGTTTATGCCTCCTACAGCAAAAAGATTCATTAAGCCACCAGGATTCATCATAAGTAGAGCAAAAGTTTTCAGCAAGACTATTCAATTTATTTATTTGTGCCCATAAGTGTTTCCCTTTTTCAGACAAGCGGTGTTCCTTATAATATTTCTGTTGTTCCTCCGTGAACCCACCTTGCCAATAAGATCTAGTCTCATAGAAAGTAACCATTGATAGCAAGTAAAGAACAAGACATAATAACTGGACAAAACCGAAATAAACTAGGTGCTGGAATTTTTTATTTTTTTGTGTTTTTCAGTTTTAGAGCAAACGAAAGGCAAAACAAGACTAACAAAAAATATACTAAGCAAGACAATAACAAAGTAAAGTGAAAGGATGTGTGAAACTCCCCTAGATGAAGCTTCCAAGTCCCCGGCAACGGTGCCAGAAAATAAGCTTGATGACGTGGATCACACGTTCGCTGGGGAACCCCAAGAGGAAGGTATGATGCTGTCAAGAAGTAGTTTTTCCTTGATTACAAAACCAAGGTTATCGAATCCAGTAGGACTTGGAGAAGGCATAGTAAGGTGTCAACGGTGGCGTTTAACAATAATTGACGTGGACCTGCACACAATCACAAACAAACTACTTTGCCCCAACGAAACAGAGAGGTTGTCAATCTTTCCGGTTTGCCGAACACAAAGAATTAAATGTACAAGTGTAAAATGTGATGAGAGTAAAATATAACCAGAGAGTAAATGAGTACGGAAAGCTATTAAAAAGGTTGTAAACAATGTAGGAAAATAGGAGCGGGGTCCACAGATAACTAGTGATGTCTCTCTAGAAGATCTGCATGATGGGTAAACAAATTACAGCAATGCAATTGACAAAGTTGTGGGCGCATAACAATGCTATCATAAAACAATATAGTTCACCGTTTCATTTAATATGTGCATTACGTCAAAATACATAGACCGTTATCCAACTGCGTCTATGACTAATAATCCACCCCAGGATCGCTATCCAGCATGTCACCCGAAAGTACTAAGTTGTAAGCAACGGATAATCGCAATAGGCATGGTGCATAAAGTAAGCAATGTAATAACACAAAGAAATAAACACCGCTATTTTCTCCCTAGTAGCAACAGCACAATCTTGGCATGAGCGTTTCTGTCAGTCGTACTCAGCGCAAGAAGGCATGAACCCACTATCTATCATAGATACTCTCTCTTAAAATACTAACAATTACTTTGGCCAAAGCATCCACTAGCATCGGAGAGCATGCAAGATCATAAATAAAACCTAACATATAGAGATGAACAAGAGTAATGATTTCCACAATTCATCGGATCCAAGCAAACACATCATGTAGCAATTACAGATAATATGACATTGATCATGTTAGGCAGCTCACAAGATCTAAACAATGGAGTACAAGGAGAAGAGACAATCATCTAGCTACTGCCATGGACCTGTAGTCCCGTGGTGGACTACTCACGCATCTCTCCGGAGGCAGACATGGTGGTGTAGATGCCTCCGGTGACGATCTCCCCCTCCAGCAGGGTGCCGGGAAGAGCTTCAGATCCCTCCTGAAATAGGGTTGGCGACGGCGGTGGCCTCGGATGTTTTCTGAAAATATGGTCGACGCCCCGAGGGATTTCTGGACGAATAGAATTTATAGGCGAAAGGGCGACTCGAGAAGGTTCTGGAGGAGGCCAGGTGGGGTCCAGCCGCGACCCACCCTGGTCCGCGCCTGGGGGGCATCTGGCGCCTATGGGGCTCCCCTGCAGGCTTCCTTCTGGCGCAGTCTTTGTTTCCATGTAAAAATAATCCCCGTAAATTTTCAGCCGATTCCAAGAAACTTCTCCGACTAGCTTGTCTCAAACAAAAAGACAGCAGAAATCAGGAACTGGGATTGGGCATCTTTTCAATAGGTTAGTTCCATAAATTATGCCAAAATGATGTTAAACATTATAAAAACATGTGACAATGATATATAAACAATAATGGAGCACAAAAAAGTATAGATATGTTTGAGATGTATCAACATCATCATTAACTATTTGAGAATCTTGTCCAATTATTTTAGGATGACCATCAGTATATAAATAATATTGGGTGAAAACTCCACCCCTAATACCAACTCATAAGCATGATAATTATGTTCTTTAGGTAGATGTCGCGTGTTGAAACGCGGACACCGGAGAGATCGACGTGCACCCCTATCGTTGTTCGGCAGTGGGCACTAGGGATCTCCTACTCCGCCTTAGCCGATCTCGATGTCGTGGTCGAAGCTAACGTTGTGGCAGTTGCCCAACAAGTGGAAAGAGAACATGGCGAGTTTTACCCAGGTTCAGGCCATCCGGAGATGAAGCCCTACGTCCTGCTTGTCTGATCTTGGTATTGATTTTGTGGAAGTGACAGAGTACAAGTAGATTTATCTCTCCCTTTCTCTCTCTTTTCTCTCCTCTCTCTCTATTCCTTTCCCTCATGGGTATCTCTTTTTCTCTTGTGGGTATCTCCCTTTCTCTCCTCTCTTGGCTACAAATGTCTAGGGTCGCCTACGGGCTCTGATTCCACGATGCCAACCGTCTTCCCTCTGGTTGTCCTCCTCTGCCTTGTCAAGGGCGGTCCTCCCTTTATAACTAGAGGGGGGCCTCCACTCGACCAGGCTGCATGCACGCCACGCCGTTTGATAGCGTGTATCCGCAGTGGACAAGTGGCGGGCATCATCGCCAGTGCCCCGACACTTGCCCTACCACGCGTCGCCTCGGTCTGGCAAGAAAGCCGAACAATACGTCTTGTCTTGTGGGGCCCTTGTCGGGGGATTGGTTCCCCTTGCCCTGCAAGCATCCTCCCGGGGCTTCTCCTGTGCTTCTATCAAGGTCTTCTGTAGTAGCTTGGCCGGGAGCATCCGTCTTCTCCTCCCGGGGCATGCACATCCCATCGATCCTGACACCCCCGGTTGGCAGGGCGTCGACAGTAGCCCCCGGGCGTGGCCTGGCTAACGCCGGTCCTGGGGTAGCCGCGTCACGTCCTTAACAATAGTGCTGGTCCCAGGACTTTGGTGAGTGGAAACCGTCTTCCCTTTTCTTAGGGAAGCGAGCCTTGATGGGACATGCGTCCGAGGCGCACTTCCTTGATTTCCGTGTCTCCTTGTGCTTTTTGCTGGCGGTGTTGGTTCCGCCGATGTCCTCCTTTTTTTTCATGCGGTGATGGATTCCTATGGTCTTTGGCTTGCTGAGCTCCATCCCAACGCGGTGCTGGGTTGGTGAAGACGAAACTGGGTCGATAGAGGTTATCGATGCTTCAGTGGAGGAACTGTAGAAGCGCACCAGTCGGGAATAATCTTCTGCCCCATTTTTCCTGCATTAGGGGCCTCTTGTCCCTTGCATCCTCATTACGTTCGTTCTCGCTTGCGAGTGTGCCGATGCAAGGTCCATCTTTTGCAATTCGAACATGCATCCCTCAGTCCCGCTTCCAGCTTACGATGTTTGGCACTCGAGCGGTTTACACACGGGGCCCGGACGCGCTTGTGGCCAGAATGGTGTGATTTCGACACCTTGCGATGTGGGGGCAGACCCAATCTTGCCACACCTTGCGGTCGGAAGACAGCTAGGGATGGTACTAACGGAGATACCCAGGCCTGCCAGCGTATCTCGCCATTTTCCCGAACCCTGCCTTTGCGGTCGGAAGACGGATGGGGATGGTACTAATAGAGATACCGGATGGTACTAATAGAGATACCCGGGCCTGCCAGCGTATATCTCGCCATTTTCCCGAACCCCAATTGTAGCGCCCTTGCTTAGAAGATCAATGACATTCTGTGAAATATGCTATTCCCTGGATCAAGTATGGATAGCAATTCACAAATAGATGTAATACCATGCATCAATGTCAAATAATTATTACATCGTGAGATCCATAAGTAAAATATTCTTTACAAATTGCATAGCCAAAGGCTAGCTTGAATGCAAAGTTTTGCAGCGGAAACATAAGTAGCACAGAGAGCTTCATCATCTTCATGTGCCACTGGCATTCATGTTGGTTGCAAGCTCGAAAGATAGACGTCCTCACTCGTCATCGTAATAACCTGCAACATTAACGTTGTAGCCCAGGGAATTTGGGTCAATACCTTGTGACAGGCTGGCAAGTGATACTTTGGTGGAATATAAAATGGCAAGTCTAAATCTATATGCATATCTGGCTGGTGGAGTTGAAGGCAATTGCATAAAGCAAATTGTGTCCTACTTTTCATAAAGCTTTTTCATTTCCCAACTATCTATAAGACGAACTGACATGAAAACCAGTGTCTCTTCTACTCTAGTTCACCCATCAAATTTTATTTTCGAAATTGGAATGACGAGATTTTCCATCGACATCATTGTCCAGCTGCTCAGAATTGTCCGTAACCGGGGACACGGCTATGATCATAGTTTTACACTCTCAAGAGGTTGTGCAATTTCACCACGAGACCCAGTCAACCCATTTTGTCCTTAACCCTCGTTTAGTGAAAAGGAAAGGAGAAGACTGAGACGAGACCTTTGGGAAACAGTCCCCTGTTCCTCTAGGCAAACCCATACCAGGGGTTCATCAGCTGAAATCTGCCGGAATCAGGTTTCTAGAACTTACTTAGTCAAGACAGAGCCATTATATCAATTGTCTACACTGGAATCAATCTAAACTTGGAGTGACTTAAATCTCTTTGTTCCTGGGTGGCCGTTCGCAAGTGGATGTACTCAGGTATAACCATGGAAATGGCCCTGAGCAGCCACTCAACTCTGTCAGCCAAGCAATCACAATTGCCACCCAGGTAGTTCATTAACTTAGTAGAATTTTTATCCTTTCTTACTACAATAAAACATTTCAGCATAGCAATTCTAACATCTACCAAGTTAATGGGTTCCTAGACCAATAGGAAAAGGTGGTATAAAACAGGTCTGCATAGCAATATAGTAGTACACCTATCATGCATACTACTGAAAAAGTCTACATTGCAGTTATAATAAAATAGTAGGTCTTTCATGAAAGGGTGTATGCACTTGCCTTTTGGAACTTGTCATTGCTCACACACTCTTTTTCAGCATAGCTCGTAGCTCTCCGTTCAATCTATACAATACAAACATATGAAAGTAAGCAACAATACAACAATCAAAAGAAACAAACATAACAACAAACATGGATAGAAACAAACATAACTAGGTTGGTGGTCCAAGTTTCAATACATGATCCCATATGCAGAAAGAATGAATGCATTAGGTTTGGGGTTTGCCATTTGGTTAGGGGTTGATCTCAAATCGAATTTGAACATTTCAATTTGAATAGGTTGAAAGGGGGTGTTTCAAGGGTTCCAAGGGTTGGTCTTGATCAAAGTGATCACACAAGGGAGTTGGTCAAAAGAGTTTTAAAACATTTTGAAACTATGGTTTGCAAAGCATTAACATTTAAATGGCCTTTGGCACACTTTCAATGTTTATGTTTCAAAAGGTGGTAGCTAGGCATGGTTTTGGTCTCTCTGGACAGAGGCTAAAAATTTGAAGAAGTTTTCTAAAAGAAAACAAATTAAAAGGATTTATAGAAATAAAACTATAACAAAAATACTCCAAATTGAGTCTCTAATTTCTATATCACCTTAATACTGCCCCAAAATATTTTCTATCAGTGGAGTAGTGTTACACACATTCCAAGGTTTCTATAATGACTCATTTAAAATTTGAATAAATTTGGGGTTGTCAAAACTAAAAACTAACAGTTCCAAAAGATTCTACAAGTCCAGAGCTTTTCAAAAATATAAAATTTGCTAAATTTGGCCAAAGGGTTTAAAAAGTTATGAAGGTTTGAAGTTATAGGGGCTTTTTTGCAAAAAGGCCATTTAAATCAATTCGGGAAAATTATTCCAGAAAAGATCAGGCCACACGGCGGGTTCTGATTGGTTGGGCTCTGGCTGGGCTCGGCGTCGGTTGGGCTTGGCTCGGCTGGATCTGATCTGGATCGTCTAACGATCCAGATCTGGCGGTTGAAAACGAACCGTACTGGTTCGGCCAGCTCGATCTAATCGAGGCCATTGAAAAGGTATCCGGCGGTCCTAGTGCTAGAGTTTACCCCGGCGGGGGCGGTTGGTTGCCGGAGGAGGGGACGGACGGCGGCCGGCGGCTCGGGCGCGGATGTTGTCGTCGCTCCGCTGGTCCTCGTGTTCGGAGAAGTGGACGACGACGTGCGGCGTGACGAGGTGGATCTGGTGGCGAGGTGACACAGTCAATGGCATCCTAGAACAGCGGCTGGAGGCGACCGGAGGTGCGGCGGCGGACGGCGCGTTCGGGTCGAGGACGAATCCGTTGATTTGCCTGCGGGAAAAAATCAACCAAGGACATGAGGAGGTGCGCAAAGACAAGGCGAGAAGAAAGGGCATGGTCACGGGAACGGGGGATTGCTTACCACGTCGGAATCGAGGAGGAACGACGGCGGCCATGAAGAACTCCGGCGCGCTTTTTTTTGGCAGCCTGGGGGCACGATTCGTTCGGGAGGGACAGGGCAAAGAGAGAGGAGGCCGTGGGCTTTAAGGGGGAGGGCTCGGGGTGTCGATTCATGCCCAGAAACGCTCGCAATCAAGCAAGAAACGATCGGGCAGAAACTGTCGTGGTGGAGATTGAAGACGATGATGTCAGCATGATGTCATCAAATTTTCTTTTTATTTTTTTCTGTTTTCTCTTATAATTTTTTAGTTAGGCCTCCAAATCAAGTCAAATAAATTTGTAAAATTTTGTAAAGTTCCAAATATTCAAAATAGACATTTAGGAACTATTTTTGGTCAAACCAAAATTACCAAAATACTCTTTTGGTCAAATTTGCCTTAAATGGCTAATTAAGGATTTTCCAAATTAGGGTTTATAAATATCACAAAATATTTAAATGGAAACCAGAGAATAAATGAGTAATATCATTCAAAATGATAACTCATATTCATATTAAACTAATTTAAGATAAAACATTTTTATAAAACAAGCCTTGGAAAAGTATTTAAATTATTTCCACAAATTAAATAGGGTTTATAATATCTCCATATTATTTATTTTAAATCAATAAACCAAAGGGCAAAATACTATTTGAAAACCCGATTTAAGTATTTTATTTCCAAAACTTTAAAAGATGAGATTGGAAGATAAAGGAACATTTGATTTAAAATATAACAATGGAAGATGTTCAAACAATCTTTTATAGAGGTTTTCTTGATTTTTGGAGACTTTATTTATTAATAAAAGTTTTAAATTTTTGTGATTTTTAAAACATTCCAAAATTTGGGATGGTACACCACATTTGCGGTCGGAAGACGGTTGATGATGGTACTAACGGGGATACCCGGGCCTGCCAGCGTATCTTGCCATTTTCCCGAACCCCACGTTTGCGGTCGGAAGATGGCTAGGGATGTTACTAACGGAGATACCCGGGCCTGCCAGCGTATCTCGCCATTTTCCCGAACCCCACCTTTGCCAGGGGGTACCCAGCGCAAAGGTGCATTTCCTCCCAGGAAGGGTTTCATTTTTATCGAAGCTGGGGCGTCAGCCTCTGCTTCTCCCCGGGCTTGTAAGTTGGCCTGGTCTTCTTTGATCTTGGGAGACGGGCCTTGCTGGGATGGTCATGGCGACCCTCCTAGGTTCTTCTCCAGGACGAGCCGGTCGATGATCCGCCACACCTCATGGGCGTGGCGGACGAGTCTTGAACGTAGCCTCCTTCATAGTTGAGGATGTCGGACGTTGCATTCGAAGATGGCCAGCATCGTGCCTTCCTGGACACAAGGGGTCTGGTGCTCCATGCGTCGAAATCTTGGCAGGAAAGCTCGTAGCAGCCCATCTCATCTCCTTTTACCTGTTAACCTGCTTCACTTTTGTACATAAGGTCATGTAAGATATTTAATGGTGCCGACAGAGTGGCTTTTGCTACGCGATGCTCACTTATTTGGTGTGCTCTCTCCCTCGAAGCGGGATCCCTTCGTGTGTTTTCTTTTTTGCCTTGTGTCTTTGGGGTGCCGGGCCTACGCGAACTCGCACCAGACCGCACAGCGATGACGTGGATCGCTTACCCGCGGGGTGAGGCATCATAGCCAGGCCTCTCCGCACGAGGGCACATGATTCCACGCGCAGAACCTCTAGACGCGAAGAGGCTCTACGAGAATCCTACGCAACCCTCGGACACCCACTCGACACCCTGGCCAAACGAACGAATCCCGACCCGAGCCAAGGAGAAGCTAAAATATTGACCAGGGACAATACTTAGCTTTGTTGGCGCTTGATCCTGTCTTTTCTTTCTCTGCTGGCCTGCAGCTTCATCATCTTATGGCTGAAGTATTGATGTCGGGGATGTGCGACGTCCCGCGCCTCCGGCGTCGGCCTCCTTAGCCGACCCTGTGCTTGCCCGCTCCGGGGCTTGAGTTAGCTTCCTGAACATCTCAGGGTGTAGCCCTTTATTGTTTCACCCTTCAGTTTTCTTTCCGCCCGAGCACCCCTCTCGACGTGCTTCCACCGTACGGTGTCGGCTCTTGACCGTCGGGCGTCCCAGATGCGAGGATGTGGTGGTCGTGACCCGCCACAGATCTTCAGTGTTGTTGATGATCTTGAAGCGTGGATCAGCGCAGAGCAGGGGACGGCGAACATTGTCGGCGAAGACGGCGATGTCCGCCCTTCCCGAACATGAAGCACTCTTTCCGCCATCTGCCGGAAATGCACCGTGAAGTCGTGTAGTGACACTGCTCCCCCGCACCGAATGGTGCAGGTCGCTGAGAGAGACCGCCAGCGGGATCCAACTAGGGAAGACCCCAGCCGTCTGTTGGCGCTCAGCACGGTCTTCGAGGCCTCATGGCCCGTCGAGGGGACGGTGTCGGCTGATGTAGGTGCCACCTCCTGGGGCCTGATGTGGTTGTACCAGAGACGAGCCTCCGACCTTGATCCCTTCGGATCAAGCGGCTGCGCGGTGGCTTGGACGGCTTCTGTGTTCGCTGACTCGTTGCAGAGGATGCCGTAGTCTGTCATGTAGACAAAGCCCCCCAGCCAGGCTTGAGCGTGTTGGTCGTCTTCGACCGTCTCTGGGGATTTTGCTGCAGAGCGCGCAGCATAGACAAGGCGTTTCCTTCCCCAGAGCGATATAGGGTTGGCAGCGCGAATCCGCCTGCAGCTCCTCGCGAATCCTCCGTCGGCCAGTTGGCATCGCCTCCCAGCCGCAGCGTGGATGACGAACCAGAGGAGGTGGAGGAAAGCGGAGCCGTCGCCCTCCTCTGAACACCATCCGGTGGTCGACGAAGTTGTTGACGGATAAGGTGAAGCAGAGATCCGAGCGCGCCCTCTACCTGGCGCGCCAGATGTCGCGTGTCGAAACGCGGACACCGAAGAGCTCAACATGCTCCCCTGTCGTTGTTCGGCAGTGGGCACTGGGGATCTCCTGCTCCGCCTCGGCCGATCTCGGTGTCGTGGTTGAAGCTTACGTTGTGGCAGTTGGCAACAAGTGGAAAGAGGACACGACGAGTTTTATCCAGGTTCAGGCCATCCGGAGATGAAGCCATACGTCCTGCATGTCTGATCTTTGTATTGATTTTGTGGAAGTGACAGAGTACAAGTAGATTTATCTCTCCCACGGTTGGCTCTCCTTGCCGGGGACTACCTTTCTCTCTCTTTTCTCTCCTCTCTCTCTCTCTCTCTCTCTCTATTCCTTTCCCTCGTGGGTATCTCTTTTTCTCTCGTGGGTATCTGCCTTTCTCTCCTCTCTTGGCTACAACTCTCTAGGGTCGCCTACGGCCTCTGATTCCATGATGTCAACCGTCTTCCCTCTGGTTGTCCTCCTCTGCCTTGTCGAGGGCGGTCCTCCCTTTATAACTGGAGGGGCCCTCCACTCGACCAGGTTGCATGCACGCCACGCCGTCTGATGGCGTGTAACCGCGGTGGACAAGTGGCGGGCCTCGTCACCAGCACCCCGACACTTGCCCTACCACGCGTCGCCTCGGTCCGGCGAGAAATCCGAACAATACGTCTTGTCTTGTGGGGCCCTTGTCGGGGGATTGGTTCCCCTTGCCCTCCGAGCATCCTCCCCGGGCGCCTCAGCGCATCCTGGGAGGGGCTACTACTATGCTTCTATCAGGGTCTTCTGTAGTAGCTTGGCCGGGAGCATCCGTCTTCTCCTCCCGAGGCCTCCACGTCCCTTCGTCCTGACACCCCCGGTTGGCAGGGCCTCGACAGTAAACCAGCAAGCAAATCTTGTTGAGCTTTAGTAACATGTTCAAGTTGATTTTGAACCATAATTTGTTTTTAACAAGAACTTTAACATTATTAACAATTTTCGGAAAACATAATGCAAATTTTTAATGGTACTAGCATTTTCTTACAGTTGCACATGTATTTGCATATTTAAGTGATGTTGTTTAAGAACAAATCATCAAGTTCACCTAAACATTGAGTTGGAGGTTTATCATAAGGAATATCACCTTCATCAAATCTAGCTATAGCTTTTCTTCCGTTCGTCGTAAAGCACCCCCTCAACCCGTCATAAAGCCAACTTTGTTCTATGCTTGATGGATCTCGAGACCAACCATGACTAGCCTTTGGTGGCACATTTTTATATAAGAAGTCCACCTTCATGAGAATTGTGGAAATTCTACTCTCGACGGGAGTCGAACTCCCATTCGATGGATGCGACACTATGACCCTAATAACTGGGCTACTACACCGTTCTCTAGGCTTGAAGAATCTAGTATTACTCTGCAGTGCACAATAAAAACTAGATTATTTTAGTTGTACGTGCATCGCATTTCAAAACGGGTGAAATAAACATTAGGGCATGTTCGGCAGTGGCCTAGCTTCTTTAAATCCTCAAATCCTAGCTTCCAACTCCACCGCTATGATCCTCAAAATCGCAGGAAGAAGCTGAAAACATTCGGTGCACCTTATTTTCGGTAGGTGGGCTGGAAGGCGATAATTAACTGATACGGCCCAAACTGAGAGAAACAAGCCCAGCCGGTGGGAGTGAGTTGCATAGCCTGTTGCATTAGTTAGCAGGTCGGGCCAATTTCTGTTTAAAAGGCCGTTATGTTGACAGATCGGGAGAACATATGTGATGTGTTTTTGTTTTTACCGATTTTGGCTAGCAGAACATAGACATAGAGTTTTTTTTGGTGTTCTTGACGTACAATTGGACATTGTAATTTTTTTTTGAACAAGGGGAAGGACCCGGAAGGGTCCTGAAGCTGCATTAACAACGAGCGGTGGCATTACAAATTACAAAAGGGACCTCATGAAAACAAGAAAGTACACTCCAGCCCTCAAGTTTCACATACAAGACCCTCAATAGAAAATCGAAAATGCAATCAGATCCTTGGCCACCGTCGATGTAGAGAAGCTCCGGGGCATGGCGATCTACTACGGCACCGGGGACGATACCGCTTGGGTCGGAGCAGATTGAGGCCACCATGTTGGAGCAGAAGAGCCTCCGATTGGGCACATCGGCCCGGAGGTTGAACTGGCGTTTCACAAACGCCTGGAGCAGCTGCCTTCCAGCTATCGAAGTCAACGGCGTGGCGACATCAGGCCACGGATAAGCCGTTGAGAGTAAGCTCCAATATTTTGCAGCAATCCATCACCACTGCACAGATCGACGGAGAGAAGCTCCCCAACTCTCCCCTCGTCCATCACCTCGATGGTAGGAGCAGCAAGGAAGAAGATCCCCTTCAACCGAGCCTGCACAGCCAGAGTCCTCCAGATCTGAAGGACGAAGAGAGAGCTCATTCAAAGAGTCCAGGCTCTTATCTTCCCCTGCCTCCATCCACCATGGACCACGGCCAGAGGAACAGATTAGCCATGTCCCAGCACCGCTCGCCGGCGCCGGAGACGGACTCGAAAACGGCATGAAGCCACACGCCATAAAGGCAAGAACTAAGCAAAACCTAACACTACTACTACTCTGTACAAGGAACCGACCTCCTACTCCATCTTCTCGCCGGCCGGCAGCGCCTCCAGAGAGAGAGAAAGAGAGGAGCGGAAACGACCCTGCACGGGCGACTCTCAACGGGGAATGCAGGAGAGAGAGAAAGAATGGGGCTACATTGCAAATTTTGTATAGCTTACGTGACTGCATATAGGCGTGATTTGACCTACACTTTAACAAGTCACATAACAAAAGCATCGGATCACAATGTTAGACCTACACTTTAACAAGTCACATACCAAAAGCATCGGATTGCATATGTTTGCAAATCATAATCACTAGTATTTCCCAGAGCCTTGGACATCACCAACCTAACACAGTGGCTGTAGCAAGTTGATCTCTGATCGCATCCATGTCACTACTACTTGCCTCCGGAGTTGAGGAATCAGATGCATTCGTCAGAACTGCATAACGGTTATATCGGTCCGGGATAGTTGGCACATAGTCCGGGTCCCAATCACACCGAGCAAAATGAATATCTTCTTGGTCATGGGTTGATGACGTGGATCACACATTCCCTGGGGAACTCCAAAAGAAAGGTATGATGCAGCAAAGCTACAGTTTTCCTTAATTACAAAACCAAGGTTATCGAACCAGTAGGACTTGGAGAAGGCTGGCTAGGTATCAACGGTGCCATAAAAGGAGCTTGGCGTGTTGACGTGGACCTGCACACAATTACAAACAAACTACTTTGCCCCAACGAAATAGACAGGTTGTCAATCTCTCCGGCTTGCTGAACACAAAGAATTAAATATGCATATGTAAAATATGATTAAAGTAAAATATGACCAGCGAGCAAATGATGATGGAAAGCTATTAAAACGGTTGTAAACAGTGTAGGAAAATAGGACCGGGGTCCACAGATCACTAGTGGTGTCTTTCCAAAAGATACACATGATGGGTAAACAAATTACAGCATGGCAATTGACAGAATTGTGGGCGCATAACAATGCTATCATAAAACAATATAGCTCACCGTTTCATTTAATACTGGCATTACGTAAAAATACATAGACCATTATCCAACTGCGTCTATGACTAATAATCCACCCCGGGACCGCTATCCAGCATGTCACCCAGAAGTATTAAGTTGCAAGCAACAGATCATTGCAATAAGCAAAGTGCATAATGTAAGTAATGTAAATAACACAAGGAAATAACACCGCTGTTTTCTCTCTAGTGGCAACAGCACATTCATGAGCATAAGCGTTTCTGTCAATCGCACTCAGCACACAAACGCATGAACCCACTATCTACCATAAATAACCTCTCTGAAGACACTAACAATTACTTGTCCAAAGCATCTACTAGCATCGGAGAGCATGCAAGATCATAGATAAAACATAACACATAGATGAACAAGAGTAATGATTTCCACAATTCATCGGATCCATGCAAACACATCATGTAGCAGTTACGGATAATATGATCTTGATCATGGTAAGCAGATCACAAGATCTAAGCAATGGAGTACAAGGAGGAGAGACAACCATCTAGCTACTGCTATGGACCCGTAGTCCCATGGTGGACTACTCACGCATCACTCCGGAGGCAGGCATAGTGTTGTAGATGCCTCCGGTGACGATTCCCCCCTTCCAAAAGGGTGCCAAGAAGAGCTTCAGAACCCTCTCGATCTAGGGTTGGCGACGGCGGCGACCTCGGATGTTTTCTGGAGAATATGATCGGGAATTGAGGGTTTCCACGTCGAAGACAATTTATAGGGAGAAATGGCGACTCGAGGAGGCGACAGAGTTGCCCAGGTGGGACCCACATGCGGCCAAGGGTTGGGCCGTGCCTGGGTGGCGTCTGGGGGCTGTGGGGCCCCCTGTAGCTCCCCTCCTGGCTCCGTCTTTGTTCCTTCATGAAAATAATTCATGTAAATTTTCAGATGATTCTGAGAAATTTCCCCGAACAATGCCAAATTGATATAAAAGAAAACAGGAACTGGCACTGAGCATCTTGTTAATAGTTTAGTTCCATAAATCATGCCAAATTGATATAAAAGAATTATAAAAACATGTGGCACTGATATATAATCAAGCATGGAACATCAAAAATTATTGATACGTTTGGGACGTATCATGGGTGCGAACATAATTGTGGGGAACGAGAGAAGAACACTGCTCATGAGGGGAAGAGCAATATATATGTTGCTGACTAGATTATTTCAATGGAAAAAGAAAACAATGAAGGGTTCGTTGCATAGAAAACAAAAAATTCCTACGAAACAAGCGGAAGAAACCCAACTGATCTAGATCTATTAGACGACGGTAGCGAGGAGGAGATCCAATCTCTTACCCTTAAAGAACGAACAAAGCCTTTTGTCGATGCAGGGGTTGGCCTGTCGATCCCTGCAACTAGACTCATCTAGTCGCGAGGAGATGTATTATCCTTCGAGATCCAATCCGATGAAGCGCCGCACGAGCAGCACCTCCGCGGTATCCATATGTACAACTCGATGAAGACTTCCTCTCCTTGATCCCGCAAACGAGGAGGAAGTGGCTTGTGAGATCCCAGCAGCACGACGGCGTGGTGGTGGAGATGGTGGAGGTTTTCCCGCGGACACGGCTTCGCCAAGCCATGCGCGAGGGAGAGAGAGGAGGGAGGAGAGGGTTGCGGCTAGGGTTGCAGGGCAGACCTCCCATGCGCCTCTACCTCTCCTTATATAGGTGAGGGGCTGGGGGGTGCGCCCCTCCCTTCTAGGGCCGGCGTCCAAAGGGGTGGCTTGCCCCCCAAGGCGCCCCCTATTAGGGTTAGGGTTTTCCCCCCATAGGGCCAGCCGCATGGGCGTTTGGGTGATGGTGCGGCAGCCCATGTGGGCTGATGCACCTCCCCATAGCCCATGTCGACCCTATGGACAGGTGGGTCGCACTCTGGAACCTTCTGAAACCTGCTAGAATATTTCCGGTACCCCGCCGGAAAATTCCCGAACTTTTCCGAAACCCCGGAAACCACTTTCCATATATGAATTTTATTCTCCGGACTCTTCCAGAGCTCCTCATGACTTCTAGGATCTCATCCGAGACTCCGAATCACCATTCGTTCAAACCATCAATTATCTCATCATAAGCCCTAGCTATATCGAAGCGTTCAGTGTGTGACCCTACGGGTTCGAGAACATGTAGACATGATCCAATCAATAATCAATAGCGGGATCGGGATAACCATATTGATTCCTACACATTCAATGAAGATATTTATCGATTGAACCACGATGTCGGGGATTCAATTAATCCCGTATACGATTCCCTTTGCCTCACGATATATCACTTGCCCGAGACTTGATCCTCGGTATCACCATACCTAGTTCAATCTCGTTACATGGCAAGTTCTCTTTACTCTATCCATAATATAGGATCCACGTGACTACCACTTAGTCACATGTTTGCAAACTTCCGGATGCTATATTACCGAGAGGGCCTAGAGATATCTACTCCGTCACATGGAGGGACAAATCCCACTCTTGATTCATGTCACCCAACAAGTACCATCGGAGATACCTGAAAGCCACCTTTATAATCACCCAGTTACGAAGTGACGTTTGATGTCAACAAAGCATTCCTCCAGTAAACGGGAGTAACACAATCTCATGGTCTAAGGAAACTATACTTGACATATATAAAAGCGTTAGCAATGAAACTATGTGACACGATCAATTGCTATGCTTTATGATTGGGTATGTCCGTCACATCATTCTCCTAATGATATGATTCCGTTATCAAGTGACTATAACAAGTCCATGGTCAGGAAACCTTAACCAACTCTTGACTAACGAACTAGTCCAGTAGAGGCTTACTAGGGACACTTTGTTGTTTATATTCCACACATGTATTATGTTTCCGGGTAATACAATTATAGCATGGATAATAAACATTTATCATAAACATGAAATATGATAATAAACAACTTTATCATTGCCTCTTGGGCATATTTCCAACAGTCTCCCACTTGACTAGAGTCAATAATCTAGTTAACATTTGTAGCAATCTAACACCCACGGAGATCCTATATTATGGACGAGTAAAGAGAATTTGCCAGATAACGAGATGAAACTAGATATGGAGATATCGACGATCAAATCTCGGGCAAATTAAATATCGTGAGACAAAGGGAATCGTATACGAGATTAAGAATCTCCGGCATCGTGGTTCAATCGATAAGCAACTTCGTTGAATATGTAGGAGTCAATATGGGCATCCCGGTCCCGCTGTTGATTATTGATATGATCATGTCTGCATGTTCTCGAACCCGTAGGGTCACACACTTAACGCTCCGATGTAGCTAGGATTAGCGATGAGATAATTGATGGTATGAATGAATATTGATTCGGAGTCTCGGATGGGATCCTAGACGTCACGAGGAGTTCCGGATGAGTCCGGAGAATAAGATTCATATAAGGAAAGTGGTTTCCGGAGGTATCGAAAAGGTTCGGGAATTTATCGGTAAAGTACCGGAATATTCTAGAAGGTTCTAGAGGGGTCTAGAAGTGGGGTCCATAGGAGTATGGGGACCACATGGCATGAAGGGGTGGTGGACTGGCCTCATAGGCCAGCCGCACCACCAGGGCATTAAAGGCCCATATGGGCCAAAGGGGCCCATAAAGGGGGGCCGGCCAAAACCCTAACCCTAGGGGCTGGCTTGGGGGCTAAGGCACCCCAGCCGCCGGCCCTAGGGAGGCCTTGGGGCGCCCCCCTGCCACCTATATAAGGAGGGCAAGGGGAGGGGTGCGGCACACCCTTGGGAGCCCTTGTGGCAAACCCTAGCCACCCCCTCCATGCTTCTCCACCTCCACCACTTGCGCCACCCCTCCCGAAGGGCTGCCGCGAGCTACACCTCCTCCCAAGCCGCACGACCCCTATGCCCTAGGGCTGCTGCGCCTTCTCCTCTCCCTCTCCCTCTCACATGGCTTGGCGAAGCCCTGTCGGACGGAGCACTCCACCATCAACGCCGCCACAACCGTCGTAGTGCCGAGATCCATCTAGCCACGTCCTCCTCGCTTGCGGGATCAAGGAGTGGACGTCTACATCGAGCCGTACGTGTGGATACCGCGGAGGCGCTGCTCGTGCGGTGCTCCACCGGATTGGATCGCGTGGATAATACATCTCCTCGCGACTAGATGAGTCTAGTTGCGGGGATCAACAGACCAACCCCTGCATCGACAAAACGCTTTGAACGTTCTTCGAGGGTAAGAGATTGGATCTCATCTTCGCTACCTTCGTCTAATAGATCTAAATCCTTGGGATTTATTCCGCTTGTTGCGTAGGAAAATTTTTTGTTTTCTATGCAACGAACCCATCACCAACATCTACGAATAGATCTAGGCTCTAATACCACTGAAGGGTTCGTTGCATAGAAAACAAAAATTTTCCTACAAAACAAGCAGAAGAAAACCAATGGATCTAGATCTATTAAATGAAGGTAGCGAGAAGGAGATCCAATCTCTTACCCTTGAAGAACGAACAAAGTGTTTTGTCGATGCAGGGGTTGGTCTTTCGATCCCCGCAACTAGACTCATCCATAGTTTAAAAAACCGGACTGGACCGTCGGTTCAACCGGAATAAACCGAAACCAGAGCCTCAGCCAGTTTGTTAAGCGCACTGGACCGGTCGCGCCAGCAGTCCGGAATAAACCGGTAAAATCACGGTCCGACCGGCGGTTTTCGCACTAAACCAGGCCAACCGGTTCAATAATCTGAGCGTTTACAAAATATTAATTCTGAGGCGTCGCAGGTTTCGAACCCCGCACCTCCCCGTGCACGAGCTAAAGTGAAACGATTAGCTAACCAACTTGCCAACAATTGCTTCATGCACAAAACGGAGACACGTCGCTATACATATATTATCCATACGGTAGAAATAAAGTTTCACAACAGATATGTTGCACTTTGGCTCATTGCCGTTGGTTGTTTATTCTTTTAACATGGTTGTTTCACATATTTGACTTTGGTGCTTGCGGTTGGGAAAACGGTTTTTCCAATTGACGTTTAATTTAGCATAATACTACCTTACTCTCTGTTATTTTATTATATTATGCTAAATTACAAGTCTGAATTATTTTACATACAAAAATATATTACTTTATATCTTAAAAAACCAGACATTGAACCGGTGAACCAATGGTCCGACCGGTAAAAACCTGAACTGACAGCCTCACCGGTTCGATAACCGGTCCGGTTTTTTAAACTATGGACTCATCTAGTCGCGAGGAGATGTATTATCCTTCGAGATCCAATCTGATGAAGCGCCGCATGAGCAGCACCTCCGCGGTATCCACACGTACAAATCGATGAAGACTTCCTCTCCTTGATCCCGCAAGCGAGGACGAAGTGGCTTGTGAGATCCCAGCAGCACGACGGCATGGTGGTGGAGATGGTGGAGGTTTTCCCGCGGACAGGGCTTCGCCAAGCCATGCGCGAGGGAGAGAGAGGAGGGAGGAGAGGGGTGCGGCTAGGGTTGCAGGGCAGCCCTCCCCTGCGCCTCCACCTCTCCTTATATAGGTGAGGGGCTGGGGGGGCGCCCCTCCCTTCTAGGGCCGGCGGCCAAAGGGGTGGCTTGCCCCCCAAGGCGCGCCCCTATTAGGGTTAGGGTTTTCCCCCCATAGGGCCAGCCGCATGGGCCTTTGGGTGATGGTGCGGCCAGCCCATGTGGGCTGCTGCACCTCCCCATAGCCCATGTCGACCCTATGGACAGGTGGGTCCCACTCTGGAACCTTCCGGAACCTTCTAGAAAATTTCCGATACCCTGCCGGAAAATTCCCGAACTTTTTCGAAACCCCGGAAACCACTTTCCATATATGAATTCTATTCTCCGGACTCTTCCGGAGCTCCTCGTGACGTCTAGGATCTCATCCGAGACTCCGAATCACCATTCGTTAAAACCATCAATTATCTCATCATAAGCCCTAGCTATATCGAAGCGTTAAGTGTGTGACCCTACGGGTTCGAGAACATGTAGACATGATCCGATCAATAAACAATAGCGGGACCGGGATGTCCATATTTATTCCTACACATTCAACGAAGATATTTATCGATTGAACCACGATGTCTAGGATTTAATTAATCCCGTATACAATTCCCTTTGTCTCACGGTATAGCACTTGCCTGAGACTTGATCGTCGGTATCACCTTACCTAGTTCAATCTCGTTACCTGGCAAGTTCTCTTTACTCGTTCCATAATATAGGATCCCCGTTACTACCACTTAGTCACATGTTTGTAAACTTCCGGATGCTATATTACCGAGAGGGCCCAGAGATATCTACTCCGTCACATGGAGGAACAAATCCCACTCTTGATTCATGTCACCCAACAAGTACCATCGGAGATACCTGAAAGCCACCTTTCTAATCACCCAGTTATGAAGTGACGTTTGATGTCCACAAAGCATTCCTCCGGTAAACGGGAGTAACACAATCTCATGGTCTAAGGAAACTATACTTGACATATATAAAAGCGTTAGCAATGAAACTATGTGACACGATCAATTGCTATGTTTTATGATTGGGTCTGTCCATCACATCATTCTCCTAATGATATGATTCCGTTATCAAGTGACTATACCAAGTCCATGGTTAGGAAACCTTAACCAACTCTTGACTAACGAACTAGTCCAGTAGAGGCTTACTAGGGACACTTTGTTGTTTATATCCACACATGTATTATGTTTCCGGGTAATACAATTATAGCATGGATAATAAACATTTATCATAAACATGAAATATGATAATAAACAACTTTATTATTGCCTCTTGGGCATATTTCCAACAAACAATTCGGCCACCACTTGGCGGCGGCATAGGCCGTAAATACAAGGGAAAACTAGCTTCCGTAAAACCACAGCGAACCTAATTGTTGGATCCACATTTTGCACGTCGTTTCGGGTCAAATCTTTGGATTCAACTTATTTCCGAATTTGGAGCGTTCGGCACAGCTTCTTGGTTTTGAGAAGTTAGAATTCAAGCAACTACCGAACACGCCCTTAGTGCAACAAATAAACAATTACAGGGTGACTATAAAGTTAATAAGTAAAGTGAACAAAGGATGGTCATCATGGAACAATTCAAGGTTAGTGGCGAATGGAAAACATCATGACTAAAAAAGGAAACGTAATTTCAGAGTGAGTGGAACAAAGATATAGTTTGTGGAAACAAATTACAATAACTAGTGGGAAACACAATTTACCGTCGAATACAATTTTAGTGCTCACGGAACGAATAATGAATACAAGCGGAACAAAAACTAAGACCAATTGAAGCAAAATTTCAGAACACTAAAACAAATCTTGACTAATACAAAAACATCATCATTAACTATTTGAGAATCTTGTCCAATTCTTTTAGGATGACCATCAGGATATAAAGGATCTTGGGTGAAAACTCCAGCCCTAATAACAACTCCATAAGCATGATAATTATGTTCTTTAGGTAAAGCAACAAGCAAATCTTGTTGAGGTTTAGTAACATGTTCAAGTTGAGTTTGAACCATAGAAAAAAATGTTTAACAAGACCTTTAACATCGTTAACAATTTTCCTAAAACATCATGCAAATTTTTAATGGCACTAGCATTTTCTTACCGTTGCACATGTATTTGCATATTTAAGTGATGTTGTTTAAGAACAAATCATCAAGTTCATTGACTTGGAGGTTTACCATAAGGAATATCACCTTCATCAAATCCAGCTATAGCTTTTCTTCCGTCCGTCGTAAAGCACCCCCCTCAACCTGTGGTTTTTTTTTTGATAAAGGGATTTTATTACTTAAAGAGTATTAAGCATTACACCCGGCCTCTGCATAACTGAGATGCACACAGCCCAAAACCGTCCAACATGTCCAAAGCAACAGAAATAAAAGAGCGGATTACATATCAACTTGAGAAATTGTAGGACCGCCCAAGGAAACTAAGAGCTGATCCGCAGGCTATGCGACCATCCATGCCGGGAGAAAAGCTCCCTGGCTGCCGCCTCCAATCGCGACGATACCTCCAAGAACAAATCCCGGTGCTCCACACGCTGAAGGACCGACCATAATCGGAGAGTAGCTGTGCAACGGTAGATAACCTGCAGAATAGAAGAATTTTTGTCAATAAAAACCTTTTCATTTCTATACAGCCAAAGCGACCAAATAACGGCAATCGCTCCCACCCTAATAAGTAATTTAAACCTAGGATCGACCCCGTTTAGCCAGTTGCCAAAAATATTTGCAACGCTCCGCAGGGGATATAAGGTAGAACCTATTTGGACAGTTGACCATATAGACCGAGCAAACTCACATTGGAAGAAAAGGTGTTTAATGGACTCATCATGAGTACAGAAAACACACTTTTTACTCCCCTGCCAGTTGCGCTTGGCAAGGTTGTCTTTTGTAAGAATAACTCCCCGACGAAGATACCACGCAAACACCTTTGTTTTGAGAGGTATCTTCATCTTCCAAATTTTCTTATTAGAATCAACCGGAACATCAGATTGGATAAGAACTCTATACATGGAAGCAACCGAGAAAATACCATTCTTAGTTGGAATCCAACGAAGTTCATCAGGGCCTCCCTGGAGTTGAACAGCATCCAATCGAAGCAACAAAGCATTCCAAGCTGCTTCTCGAGGCCCTAATAGCGTTCTCCTAAACGATACATTAGGTGGGGATGTACCCATCACCTTAGCCAATGTATCGCCTTTGTAACGCACCACATTATATAGAGACGGATACTGTTCACGAAGAGTAGTTTGGCCAAGCCATCTATCTTCCCAGAACCTAATCTCCGATCCATTCTTAATGGAGAATGAAGCATGTGGGAAGAAATACTTTTTTGTGGCCATGAGACCAGCCCAAAAGTGTGAATCTCCAGGTTTCCAAACAACCTGGGATACAGCTTTTTCCCCCACATATTTCCTTCTTACAAGAGTCTGCCAAATTCCTTCTTCCGAAAGAAGTTTGAATAACCATTTACCAAGTAGTGCTCTATTCTTGACCTCGAGGTCATGAACTCCGAGCCCACCTTGGTCTTTTGGCCGGCAAACCACACTCCATTTAGTCAGTCGATACTTCTTCTTCTCACTATCCCCTTGCCAAAAGAATCTTGAGCGGAAATAATCCAATCTTTTCAAGACCCCTTTAGGCAATTGGAAGAAGGAAATCATATACAGCACCATGTTTGTCAGGACTGAATTAATGAGAACCAATCTTCCTCCGAGGGATAGGAGTTACCTTTCCAACTATTTAAACGAGACTGAAGTCTTTCCTCCACCAACTTCCATTCAACATTTGTGAGTCTCCGATAATGAATCGGGATCCCCAAGTAGTTGATAGGGAATTGCCCCTGTGCACACCCAAAAAGCTCGGCATACACAGAAGCTTCATCCTGGGCCTCGCCAAAACAAAACAATTCACTTTTATGGAAGTTTATCTTTAGACCCGATAATCGCTCAAATGCCGATAGAATTAACTTTAGGTTCCGAGCTTTTTCGATGTCATGTTCCATAAAAAGGATTGTATCATCGGCATATTGAAGGATCGATAATCCACCATCGACCAAATGGGGGATCACACCTTCAATTTGACCCTCAGACTTAGCACGCTCGATCAAGATGGCCAACATATCCGCCACTATATTAAATAGAATTCATGGGGTCGGTCGCACCGGCGGCGCCACCTCGAGGCCTCGGCTCCCGCTCGTTCGGCCCCCGTCGAGGCGGCCGCAAAAAACTATTGCGGAGGAACCGGCGCCACAAGTAGCCATCGCCACCACCCAGAAGGAACCGCCGGTCGCCGCCCCCACCGGCCGGAAGCTACCGCCGGTCGCCGCCATCGCCGCCACCACCGGCCGGAAGCTACCGCCGGTCGCAGCCACCACCGGCCGGAAGCTACCACCGGTCGTCGCCGCCACCAACCGCCACAAACAGTTGTTGGGAACGTCTTCACCGGTTAGTTCTGACTTTCCGAATTCCCCGACTTTCCGACTTTCCCGACTAACGGATGTGCTATCGTTTATGTTTAGGACAAAGCCGTTGCACCTGAACTTGGTGGCAACGAGGATGAGGACAATGATGTCAACCTCGATGACTACATCAACACTGGCGCCTGCAAGGATGATATGTACATGCCTCATGTGGATGAAGAACCCTTCCGCGACCACCGCGGTCAAGCTGCTCGTCCCACTTCATGCACACAACGCCTGGCCTTCACGCCTCCGGATGCCGGCGATCATCAAGCTCCCCCGGGTAACGTTTTCAGCCCTAACACTCTGATGGAAACTGTTAAAGCGGGGTTCACTGCACCCCCACAATCCCCAGAGAAGAAGAACAAGATCAAGAAGCATAGGAACAGAAAAGGAGCCTCCACCTCTGCGAGCCAGCCAGCTCCTAAGATCCGGGGTCTTGAAGACACGATTCCACCCCGTGCGGATGGCTTCCCCCGAGTTCATGTAGCTGGTGAACCTATCTTGTCTGGGGACTTGCTCCGCCTCGCAGAAGGACCCATGGTTGCTTTGCAGCAAAGTATCTTGTATCTGGAGGAGCAGCTTCTTAAAGAAAAGCATCCGAGTTACCCGGCGTTCGCGGTCCACGTGCCAAAGGAGCTGGTGGACTTCGTCCAGGAAGACCCTGCGGATGTGTTCTTCATCGCGTACGAGGACGTCTTCAAACTCTTTCACACTCAACGGCTGGACTATAACATGGTCCGTCTATATGCGCTCGATATGGCGATGAAGATCAGGAGAGATGCGACCCCGTACGTCGCGATAGTGGATCCTTACTACATGCGCGACAGCCATCTGGAGGAAGGGTCAAAGACAAGGGAAACGGCCACGGAGTACCTCGTAAGGGTCATGCTGGCCAACAAGAGGAAGACCACCCTTCTTCTGCCTTTCTTTTTCGAGTAAGTACACATCCGCTCGCCACCGTCGTATCTTATGCCTTCTTGTACATTTCTTCCATCGCTGATCCTTTGTCCAACATTCCGTTTCAATTGTGTTGAGCAGGGACAAGTACTGCGCACTCATCTCCGTAGCCCCGAGGTGGTCCATTGCCACTTATTTGGACTCGGGGAATAAATCCACGCCTAGACGATACACCAGAATAAAGGGTGTTCTGGATGACGCTCTCGAGGCCTATGCCCAAAGGGCGGCCCATTCCATAACAAGTCGGAATTTTTTACGGATGAAAACACACACAAGTTTCAGCATGGGAGCGGATTCCATTGCATCAAGCAACTGGATGGCAGCATGAAGGAGGCCTACTACGCCCTCCATCACCTTAAAGGAATTGTCCGGGATTGCGAGAAAACAAAGTTTCCATCGGGTCTTGCAGAATACACCAAATCAGAGGATGCTCTCACCGATGCTGATTACAGAGCAGACTTCCATCGCATCCAGCTGCAGTTGACAACGATCATCCTCGAAGATGTCCTTCACAGATCAGGGGCCTACCACCACCACAGAGGTATTATATATAGAAGTGCATGCGTAGGGTTATCTATTATATATATGCTATGCTATGAAACCCAAATAGGATAGCCATATGATTGTCTTGCCTCTCTACTTAGATGAATAAATTATACTCTATTTTATATCACTAACCTATATATATATCCCAATTTATCTTCAGTGTTGTTGAAAGTGCATGGTTGATCCCATGCATGGTTTTGGTAATTAATGACAATCTCTATGGACTAATATTTGCTTTGAGCTCTATGTGTAGGTTGTCCTTTAGCTTGTGTCAAGATCATTTGTTGATCAAGGCCAAGCTTGCTTGTCTCCATTTGTTGGAGTCAAGCTCAAGGGAAGAAAAGATGTGTGTTGATCAAGGCTAAGTGCGGGTTGATCGACACTCAAGTCCAAGTGAAGATATGCCGAAGAGTGCTTTCCCCATCTTGGTGTATGGGGGAGCGTCATGTGAATCTTCACCAAGCGAAGCGCAATGAAGAAAGGTGGTGCGTCTTGAGGAGTTGAAGATCGTCTTCATCGACCTCAAGTGGATTAATGCGCAAGGCAAAGGTATGATCTTGGTAGGGCTTTTATTTTACCGGTCTCATGTTCTTTAGTGAGAGACCGGATTATAGGATAGATAGCCGTACTATCAAGAGGGGCTCTCGACCGAGTATCGTGATCGTATCGTTCGTGGAGAGCTCAAACCTTTGCATCCATGCAATCATCTTTATTGGTTCTTATTTGGCTTTTATCCATGTGAGAATTTAGAGCTTGTGTTCATCTCCATACCAAGCTCTAGTTCACCAAAAACGGATTTAATGAATATCTTCTTGCGTTTTTGGTATTGGAGGTTTTACCGGTTTTGGTTTTGAGGTCAAACTCTCTCCTTATATTTTCCTCCTCACATGATAGACTATGATGTGTATATGCATGATCTTGTAGGGCTTGTGATTACCTTCGAAACAAGCCCAAGATCATAGAAAACGGAGTCTTGATGAAAAGCTTGTGCGTTTTCGGTGTTGGAGATTTTGCCGGTTCATCCGCTTGGAAAGGTCTCACCATTCCATCCCTCCGCACAATCTCCTTTGCTTGTTTTCATATTTTCAGTTTTTGTAGGGTAAGCTCTTGTCGTCCTCTTTCCAACAAAATTGGATTCACTCGATTCGGACTTCATTTGCAAAAGTTATGGCAGTTCTGGTTTTCACTGTTTTGATCTGGCCCGGAGATGGTCCGGAGTCTCCGGCCACACCGGAGTCTCCGGCCCCAAATGACCGGAGTCTCCGGTCCCTGGTTTTCGCTGCCGGTTGACCTTGCTGTGGTGCGCTTCTGTATTGGGGTCCGGAGGTACCCCGGAGATGGACCGGAGTCTCCGGCCCACCGGAGTCTCCGGCCCGAGGACCCGGAATCTCCGGCCCTCATTTTCTTGGCTGTTTTGCATCTGTGTGGTGCGCCTCTGGATAGGGGTCCGGAGCACCCCCGGAGGGTGCCCGGAGTCTCCGGCCTGGCCGGAGTCTCCGGCCCCAAGGACCGGAATCTCCGGCCTCCCCGATGACCCAGCAGGCCGGAGTCTCCGGCCACTTACCCCGGAGTCTCCGGCCTGGACAGGCTCCAACGGCTAGTTTTTGGTGGAGGCTATAAAATGCCTCCTTCCCCCCCAAAACCTGGTTGCTGGGCTTGCTCACTTGTTCTTGCTCTTTCCCTTTGCTCTAATCCTTGTGAGCTTGATTCCTCTCTTCCCCTCCAATGATTCTTGCCCAAATTTAGGGTTCCAAGAGAGGAGATCTAGATCTACCATTCCACCAATCAAAATCCCCTCTAAGTGAGGGAAACTTGTGGATCTAGATTTTGGGGTTGCTTTGTGCTCATCCCCTTTGTTCTTCCTCTCTTATTCCCCCCAAAGCATTTGTTGCTTGGTTGGAATTTGAGAGTGAAGGACTTGACCACTTCGTGTGTTCTTGCCTCTTGCATTAGTTGCATCGGGTTGCTCTCTCCACGGAGATACGTGAAGTTGAAGGTTGAGAAGCTTGTTACTCTTGGGTGCATTGTGTTCCCAAGAGCTTGTTGCCTCTTGGGTGCATTGTGTACCCTAGACGGTGTGGAGGTGCCGCGAAGTCTTCGAGTTGTGAAGCTTCGGCACGAGTTTGGGAGCCCCCATTTGAGTTGTGGGTGTGTGCCCCAAGGAGAAGTTGTAAAGGGCTCCGGAATCCGCCTTGAAGGATTCCGATAGTGGAAGGTGAACCAATCCCTTGGGTGAGGTTCATCGGAGAATAGGGTGAGGCCTTTGTGGCATCTTGAGTAGGCCTCTTGTGGCGAGCTCACACCCCTCCAACGAGACGTACTCCCTTAACAAGGAGGAACTCGGGAATACATCCTCGTCTCCGCGTGCCTCGGTTATTTCTATACCCGAGCTTTACTTATGCAATTTACATTGTGATAGCCTTCGTGCTTGAAGTTCATATCTTGCTATCCCCTTGTTGCTTTAATTGCTTAGCATAAGTTGTTGGTGCACATAGGTAACCCTAGCATGTTAGGTTGTTGGCTTGGTAATTTAAACACATAGTTTTATTCCGCAATTATCAAGCCCCTAATTAGAAAAAGTGTTAATCGCCTATTCACCCCCCCCCCCTCTAGGCGACATCCGGGCATTGTTTGTTCTTTCAATTGGTATCAGAGCCTCGTCTCTCTTGTTTGGCTTTACCAACTAGAGAGTAAAGATGTCGTTTAGAGGATTAGTGCACAATTCCATGTTTATATTCAATGGCACAAATTTTAATGTTTGGAAAACTCATATGCTTAGTCACTTACGGGTCTTGGACCCCAATATTGAGCGGATCTTAGATATAGGTTTTTCTCCTCCAAAGGACTACGAAAGTACGACTTTAGAGGATGAGAAAAACTTATATCTAGATGCTCTAGCATCTAATGAGTTTTGCAAATTTGTGAGTGTTGCAGTTTTTGAGTCAATCATGCCTCTCCGAGACGTTCATGATTTGTGGACAAAGCTTCAAGAAAAATACGGCAAGTCCATGACCATTGAGGATGATTGCTCTCCCTCCACCTCCGGCCGTGACGAGCTGTAGCGCCCCGACCCCGGAATTATACAGAGAGGCTATGTAGTCAACACAACCATCAATGTATAAAACAAAGATCGAGACTTGTGGAACAGAACTGGCACAAAGCATGACTCTACGACACAAAACATTTATATAGCAACTCATATAACGAGAAGAATACAAATATTACAAACAAAAGGATCACAGATCCAACAATTCACCAAGCGGAAGCGGGTAGTGTTGTCTAACAACAAGAAGCAAAATATGGCCTAAGAGGCCTACAATAAACATCATCCCAGCCAGCTTGTTCCACGGTCCCAAGCTGCCACCTGGGAACCCCAGACTAGTAGTCGACGTCAACGAAGAAACCACCTAGTTGCTCGGTGTCGTCCTCCTCTGAAATACAAAATCATAGAGGCAGCAAAGAGAGACTGAGTACGATGTACTCGCAAGTTTAGTAGGGCGATATAGGCCCAATGACTGACGGAGGCTCTAAGGCTGTTTATGTATTTCTTTTGCATAAAGCTAATTTTAATAAACCGAAATATAAAGTGACACATGGCATTCGTCTACTCAGAATATTTTTATAAAGGGGTAAGAGAGTAACACTTTCATCTTCGGTTCTCGGCGAACCTACTTGCAACCATCACCACTCATCTCACACAAAGGCACTCCCTCGACTCACCCTCGAGGAAATGAACCTTTATCTCATGTTTGTTATGCAACCTCTAGCTGCCATATCAATTAGGTTAAAAGTTATCTATGGTCTCGTATATCCGTTCCCAAGTCGTCCATAACCGCGGACACGGCTTTTCGAAAAGATTAACCCTGCAGGGGTGTACTATTTGAAGTCGCCAGGTTTCCGCAGGAACCCCGGCTCCTTATCCATTGGTACCGTCCGGCTCACCTAGTTGGCCCTCTTCCGGGAAGGCCGGCAAGCAGGCGCGGTTAGACCTTTACAATGCATGAGACTATCCAAGAGTCATCTGTGGCCACAGGACAAGTTTACCCAGCCTCAGCCCCTGCCCCATCGCCACAACCTAACACCACCATCCTCATCATCCTTTTTCCGCTCACACACACGGCAAATGGAAATAGCAAACTAGAGGACCCTTGGATACGCCCTCACAAATTATTCGGTCAAAGGGGGTTCCATATGCCCCCACCTCCGGAAGCACGCTCAAACTTGGTTCTAGAGACAAGAACTCGCACCTAGGGGCCAGAGTGAGGCAAAACACCATCCCCGATGGCAACTCACCCAAGCCATCTTAGCATTTTAATTTAAGCATCACAATTATTCACCATGCCCGAGTCATTCCATCAACATCAATAATTATGGAATTCAACAACGGACAAACTAGTATTTACTTAAGCATGGCTAAGCATAGCTAAGCATATGAATACAATAAATATAACTTTATCTCGGCCAACACTTCAACCCTAGGTTTCATAGGTAGGGATACATGTGGTTGGCTCGGGAGGATCATGCATTAATAGGATATTCTAATAAATACCAATAGAGACATTTGAACCGCATGCAATATTATGGTGGATAAAATAATTGATGAAATCATAGGATGCTAGATGCCAAGAAGGTTAGGTTATCTCTTGCCTTGCTGCTCGGTAGCGTAGTATTGCTCGTCGGGGTAGGAGAGGGAACCCTCGACTCCGGAATCTATCGATACCCAAAGAAATACAAAGCACACATAAATCACATGAACACAAGATGCAATGCTCAATCACATGATGACATGTCAAGTTGGTGCAAAGATATCATTATACAATTTAAAAGCAAAATTAAATGGGGAGCCAAATAATTGGTGCAATTATTTGGGAGCAACCCCATATTTATCTTAGTGGCCACAATTCTTTCTAAATTATCAAATTATTAGAGAAGTGGCTCGAAATGCATGAACATGACACGAATGGTTAGGGTTGTTCGTTCCGATCAATTCGGTAATTTATTTGTAATTTTCGGAGCACCGATGAATAAATAGCAAATTAATTAAATAATTGAATTTAATTAATTTAAACAATTTATGAATAACATCAAATAAAAGTTTGTGATCATGATGTGATAAGTGCATGATTCAATAGCATTTGAAATGTGGATCACATTGGTATTTTATTTGTAATTTTTGGAACAATATTTATCGGAATATGATTTTTCCCAATTAGGTCTCATTTTTACCATTTTAGGAATTCATATATAATCAGCAAGATTAGAATTCCAAAGAATGTTACCATGATCCTATAACATGGGGTTTGTTTTGCTGAACATTTTGATATTTGGTTTGCAATTTTTGAAGCAATTTCCAATTAGCTATGAATTAATTAAAATTGTTTCAGAAATAAAAAGGGGAAGAAATCCCCAAGCAGGCCGGCCAGGCCGGGGTGCAGGCCGGCCATTATGACCGGGCCCCAGCCCGAGAGGCCCCGGCCACTGGGCCGGCCCATATGGCCGGGCAGGGACCCAAGAGGCCCCGGCCTCGTGGCCGGTCAGGCCGGGCGCATGGCCGGGCGCGCGCGGTGCGGTGAACGGCGACGGTCGACGGTGAAACGACGGCGAGGAGGGCCGTAGGGAAGAGGGGAAAGGGGCAGCGAGGAGGAGGTGCTCACCACGAGCACTATGGTGCCGACGGTGCGGCGAGGGAGTGGCCGACGTTGCCGGATTTCGGCGGGAAAGAGGCCGGCGGGGAGGCGGCCGATGCGGCCAAGTCGAGGACGCGGCCGTCGACTACCGGCGGCCCCGGCTTGATTCCTCCCACCGGAAGGAAGAGGAAGAGGTGGCGACGCGTTTTGCCGGCTCCGATTTGCTGGGGGCGGCGCCGATTGATGGCGATACGGCGGCTAGCGCGGCGGTCGGCGTCGGTACGGGAGCGAGCGAGGCGGGGAGGTCCGGGACGCGGCCGAGGTTGCGGGCCTCCCCGGCTCGATTCCGATGGTGGAGAGGAAACCGACGGCGTGGCGGAGCGTACGGCGGCCTCGGCTTGCTCCGTTGAGGCGTGAATCGGCGGCGATTCGACGGAGAGGTCTTCGGCTCCACGGCGACGGCACAGGAACCAGAGGCGGCTTCGATCCGGGGAAAAAGGGGAAGAGAGGGGGAGGAGGAGAGCAGCAGGGGGGGCCTCTCAGTGTGGTCTTGGACCTCCAAGGGAGCAGGTGGGCGAGGACCGCGTGCGCGGCATGGCGCCAGCGCCCATGCCCGTACGGTGAGAAGAGGGGAGAGAGGGAGAAAGAAAGTGGGGGCCACTGTCAGTGATTTGATCTTTTTCTTTTCTTTTCTGAGTTTTGAAAACAGCAGACTTTAGGCAATTAAATAAAGCCCTTAAACATTTTTAACAATTAAGCAAGAATTCCAATAGGCTCCAATTAGCCCTTAGGTGCTCCACAAAAATTGGTGAGGCAAATAAAAATGTTTTGCACTATATTTGTTCTCAGGTCTAAATTAAGGCATTTTTGATATTTTCCCAAAATTCCTTTATTTAAAGTATTTAAACATTTCCAAAAATAATGAAAATATTTATGGAGGCCCATATAAAAATATTGAAGCTCCCCATGATTTTAGTTTGAATTTTTGGAAAACTTAACTTGGTTCCAAAAATATAGTTTGTAATGTACCAAAATGAAATCTCAATTTTATATCTTTGCTTGTCAATAATTGAATTTTGGCAATTGATTATAAAAGTAACTTGGAACTTCCTAAACAATTTGGAAATTCAAAAATAAAGTATCTTGCCAAATTGAGCTTTGCATTTGGATTGGGATTTTTGGGGAAGGGTTTTGTTTCCCTTTTTATGTCTTCAAGTGTTGCTTTATTTATAATTAGCAATATAAATATGTATGCCATGATGCAATGCAACACAAAAAGCGAAAATTTGGCCCGTATTTTAGAGTACCAAATCTGGGCTGTTACAATTCTACCCCCCTTACAGGAATCTCGTCCCGAGATTCTAGAGTAGAAATAGGGATGAGGGAAACATGACAACACCCATCTTCCTCATTGCAGAGATTTGGCTAACTAACATGACATGCCAAAAAGGCGGGAAATAACAGGAGATAACTTAAGGTGATAGACAAAACGACTCTTGCCCAAAATCATAGGTTAGTGAGAGAACAAGGGACAACTTGACTCCTAACGGGGAGTCCATATCCTCAAATGGTATTTGACGGATGAGTGCATGTGATATGGATATGAATGAATTCGATGCTCCAGAATCAACTAAGACTGAAGCTAGATAAAACATTGATTCGAAGCATACCCATAAGAACACGGGGGGTCCCTTTCAACTCCTTCAGCCGAGACGTGGTTTAGGCGACCACGGTTGATGGGCACGGCCTTGGCGGCTGGGGTAGAGGGAGCAGGTGCCGGTGCTGAGGTAGCCAGCGCCTTTTGGGGACACTCCCTGGAGAAGTGCCCCGTCTGGCCACAGCTGAAACAAGTGGGCCTCTGCGGTGGTGGAGGCAGCTGAGGGTGGTACACACTTCCACCCGCACCCAAGGTCGAAGTAGCTGGGCGAGGCGAAGGTGGCAGGTACCCGGTGGGCTTCGGCGCGAAGGGCGCCTTAGGCACGGTGCTGAAAGGCACAAATACCTTGCGCTTCTTGCCTTCAATAGGAGAGGAGCTCTGGTGATCAGCTGGAGCTGGCCTCTTAGAAGCCTCCAGCTCCTTCCTACCCTGCTCCATGGCGAGAGCCTGGTTGTAAAGCTCTTGGTAGGAGGTGAACTTGAAGGGTAGGAGCTCGTATCGGAGACGAGGTGCGAGCCCCTTGCGGAAGAGGTATTGCTTGTCCTCATCATTCGTCACGTCCCGAGGGGCGTAACGGGAGAGGTGGTTGAACTCCCGTCCATAGGACTGGACGTCCAGGCGTCCCTGGGTTAGGTCCAGGAACTCCCGCCTCTTGAGCTCGAGGATGGGCTTGGGGATGTACGCCGCACGGAAGGCGGTGCGGAACTCCTCCCATGTGACAACATGGCCCGCGGCGACCATTGCCACGTGGCTCTCCCACCAGGAGCCGGCGGCTCCTTCCAGAAGGTAGGTGGCGAAGTTGACATGTTCTGCCGCCGGAACGTGAAGAGCGGCGAACTTGCGCTCGATAGCCCGAAGCCAATCATCCGCATCAAGCGGCTCCTTAGCCTCGGAGAAAGAGGGAGGTTGGGACCGCAAGAACTGGTTGAGGGTGGTGCAGTCCGTGTTCCTCCTGGCCCCTTGCTGGACCAGCTGCTCGAGCAACCGCTCATTGCGCAGACGGTTTTGTTCAATTGCCATCATAACCTCCGCCATGGAGGGTGGCGGTGGTGGATCAGGGTTGCTCTGTTCCCCACGACGGGTAGGAGCCATTCTGAAGAATTGGAACAACGACAAGTTAGTAACCGATTCCGACAGATAAGATAGATCATTGTCGCTTCCAGATATAGATAAATAACATCGGGGTTCAACAGAAAGATCTTGGGTTAAAGATCAGCTTCATGCACTGGGACCCACAATAGCATAACACTCACAAGGGTGACAGCCCTCATGAATAATTACACCGGAGCCCTAGCACAATCCGGGACCTTCGGTTCAAGATCTTGGGCTAAAGCAAAGAAATATCTTGACGAACCATCATACTTCCTTTCTTCATGTTTTAGGGTTGGCAGAGGAGTAAGGATAACTAGTAACTAAAGGTAGGAACCCAAACCCCGAGATCCTAAGATTTAGAACTTTGCCGATGATCAGGAGAATCGTTAAAATCAAATAGAGGTAAGATGACACCAAGATCAGAGTGAATTGGATGAGGAGTAAAAAGAATCCTAGGAGGGTTTTCACAACTCATTTTTAGGTTGAAAATAATTTTCATGAACTAGACTCGACATCGACCGAAAGAACGGGTTTCCTACAGGCAGTCCTGCTCTGATACCAACTTGTAGCGCCCCGACCCCGGAATTATACAGAGAGGCTATGTAGTCAACACAACCATCAATGTATAAAACAAAGATCGAGACTTGTGGAACAGAACTGGCACAAAGCATGACTCTACGACACAAAACATTTATATAGCAACTCATATAACGAGAAGAATACAAATATTACAAACAAAAGGATCACAGATCCAACAATTCACCAAGCGGAAGCGGGTAGTGTTGTCTAACAACAAGAAGCAAAATATGGCCTAAGAGGCCTACAATAAAAATCTCCCAGCCAGCTTGTTCCATGGCCCCAAGCTGCCACCTGGGAACCCAGACTAGTAGTCGACGTCAACGAAGAAACCACCTAGTTTCTCGGTGTCGTCCTCCTCTAAAATACAAAATCATAGAGGCAGCAAAGAGAGACTGAGTACGATTTACTCGCAAGTTTAGTAGGGCGATATAGGCCCAATGACTGACGGAGGCTCTAAGGCTGTTTATGTATTTCTTTTGCATAAAGCTAATTTTAGTAAACCGAAATATAAAGTGACACATGGCATTCGTCTACTCAGAATATTTTTATAAAGGGGTAAGAGAGTAACACTTTCATCTTCGGTTCTCGGCGAACCTACTTGCAACCATCACCACTCATCTCACACAAAGGCACTCCCTCGACTCACCCTCGAGGAAATGAACCTTTATCTCATGTTTGTTATGCAACCTCTAGCTGCCATATCAATTAGGTTAAAAGTTATCTATGGTCTCGTATATCCGTTCCCAAGTCGTCCATAACCGCGGACACGGCTTTTCGAAAAGATTAACCCTGCAGGGGTGTACTATTTGAAGTCGCCAGGTTTCCGCAGGAACCCCAGCTCCTTATCCATTGGTACCGTCCGGCTCACCTAGTTGGCCCTCTTCCGGGGAAGGCCGGCAAGCAGGCGCGGTTAGACCTTTACAATGCATGAGACTATCCAAGAGTCATCTGTGGCCACAGGACAAGTTTACCCAGCCTCAGCCCCTGCCCCATCGCCACAACCTAACACCACCATCCTCATCATCCTTTTTCCGCTCACACACACGGCAAATGGAAATAGCAAACTAGAGGACCCTTGGATACGCCCTCACAAATTATTCGGTCAAAGGGGGTTCCATATGCCCCCACCTCCGGAAGCACGCTCAAACTTGGTTCTAGAGACAAGAACTCGCACCTAGGGGCCAGAGTGAGGCAAAACACCATCCCCGATGGCAACTCACCCAAGCCATCTTAGCATTTTAATTTAAGCATCACAATTATTCACCATGCCCGAGTCATTCCATCAACATCAATAATTATGGAATTCAACAACGGACAAACTAGTATTTACTTAAGCATGGCTAAGCATAGCTAAGCATATGAATACAATAAATATAACTTTATCTCGGCCAACACTTCAACCCTAGGTTTCATAGGTAGGGATACATGTGGTTGGCTCGGGAGGATCATGCATTAATAGGATATTCTAATAAATACCAATAGAGACATTTGAACCGCATGCAATATTATGGTGGATAAAATAATTTGATAAAATCATAGGATGCTAGATGCCAAGAAGGTTAGGTTATCTCTTGCCTTGCTGCTCGGTAGCGTAGTATTGCTCGTCGGGGTAGGAGAGGGAACCCTCGACTCCGGAATCTATCGATACCCAAAGAAATACAAAGCACACATAAATCACATGAACACAAGATGCAATGCTCAATCACATGATGACATGTCAAGTTGGTGCAAAGATATCATTATACAATTTAAAAGCAAAATTAAATGGGGAGCCAAATAATTGGTGCAATTATTTGGGAGCAACCCCATATTTATCTTAGTGACCACAATTCTTTCTAAATTATCAAATTATTAGAGAAGTGGCTCGAAATGCATGAACATGACACGAATGGTTAGGGTTGTTCGTTCCGATCAATTCGGTAATTTATTTGTAATTTTCGGAGCACCGATGAATAAATAGCAAATTAATTAAATAATTGAATTTAATTAATTTAAACAATTTATGAATAACATCAAATAAAAGTTTGTGATCATGATGTGATAAGTGCATGAATCAATAGCATTTGAAATGTGGATCACATTGGTATTTTATTTGTAATTTTTGGAACAATATTTATCGGAATATGATTTTTCCCAATTAGGTCTCATTTTTACCATTTTAGGAATTCATATATAATCAGCAAGATTAGAATTCCAAAAGAATGTTACCATGATCCTATAACATGGGGTTTGTTTTGCTGAACATTTTGATATTTGGTTTGCAATTTTTGAAGCAATTTCCAATTAGCTATGAATTAATTAAAATTGTTTCAGAAATAAAAAGGGGAAGAAATCCTCAAGCAGGCCGGCCAGGCCGGGGTGCAGGCCGGCCATTATGACCGGGCCCCAGCCCGAGAGGCCCCGGCCACTGGGCCGGCCCATATGGCCGGGCAGGGACCCGAGAGGCCCCGGCCTCGTGGCCGGTCAGGCCGGGCGCATGGCCGGGCGCGCGCGGTGCGGTGAACGGCGACGGTCGACGGTGAAACGACGGCGAGGAGGGCCGTAGGGAAGAGGGGAAAGGGGCAGCGAGGAGGAGGTGCTCACCACGAGCACTATGGTGCCGACGGTGCGGCGAGGGAGTGGCCGACGTTGCCGGATTTCGGCGGGAAAGAGGCCGGCGGGGAGGCGGCCGATGCGGCCAAGTCGAGGACGCGGCCGTCGACTACCGGCGGCCCCGGCTTGATTCCTCCCACCGGAAGGAAGAGGAAGAGGTGGCGACGCGTTTTGCCGGCTCCGATTTGCTGGGGGCGGCGCCGATTGATGGCGATACGGCGGCTAGCGCGGCGGTCGGCGTCGGTACGGGAGCGAGCGAGGCGGGGAGGTCGGGGACGCGGCCGAGGTTGCGGGCCTCCCCGGCTCGATTCCGATGGTGGAGAGGAAACCGACGGCATGGCGGAGCGTACGGCGGCCTCGGCTTGCTCCGTTGAGGCGTGAATCGGCGGCGATTCGACGGAGAGGTCTTCGGCTCCACGGCGACGGCACAGGAACCAGAGGCGGCTTCGATCCGGGGAAAAAGGGGAAGAGAGGGGGAGGAGGAGAGCAGCAGGGGGGCCTCTTAGTGTGGTCTTGGACCTCCAAGGGAGCAGGTGGGCGAGGACTGCGTGCGCGGCATGGCGCCAGCGCCCATGCCCGTACTGTGAGAAGAGGGGAGAGAGGGAGAAAGAAAGTGGGGGCCACTGTCAGTGATTTGATCTTTTTCTTTTCTTTTTCTGAGTTTTGAAAACAGCAGACTTTAGGCAATTAAATAAAGCCCTTAAACATTTTTAACAATTAAGCAAGAATTCCAATAGGCTCCAATTAGCCCTTAGGTGCTCCACAAAAATTGGTGAGGCAAATAAAAATGTTTTGCACTATATTTGTTCTCAGGTCTAAATTAAGGCATTTTTGATATTTTCCCAAAATTCCTTTATTTAAAGTATTTAAACATTTCCAAAAATAATGAAAATATTTATGGAGGCCCATATAAAAATATTGAAGCTCCCCATGATTTTAGTTTGAATTTTTGGAAAACTTAACTTGGTTCCAAAAATATAGTTTGTAATGTACCAAAATGAAATCTCAATTTTATATCTTTGCTTGGCAATAATTGAATTTTGGCAATTGATTATAAAAGTAACTTGGAACTTCCTAAACAATTTGGAAATTCAAAAATAAAGTATATTGCCAAATTGAGCTTTGCATTTGGATTGGGATTTTTGGGGAAGGGTTTTGTTTCCCTTTTTATGTCCTCAAGTGTTGCTTTATTTATAATTAGCAATATAAATATGTATGCCATGATGCAATGCAACACAAAAATCGAAAATTTGGCTCGTATTTTAGAGTACCAAATCTGGGCTGTTACACGAGCCCTCGTCTTCATCTACTTCACCAAAATGTGGTAAGCCACAATCCAATGTAATGGTGAGTAGTGATAGGCTTTGCAATTTGGATAGTGAGCTCATTGTTGATGATCATTCATCTCTATCTTGTTGCATTGCTTCATCTTTGGACTTAAACTCTTCTAGCACTCCAAATGTCATACATGCTAGTGTTGATAGTCCTTGTATATCATCCAAAAATTGCTTAGATAAATCTAATGATGATATGCTTGCTTTATCTTGTTGCCATGATAAAAATGCTTGTGTCTCCTCTAACTCTTGCATGAACAATAATGTAGAGGAAACCCAATTGGCTATGCAACAAGATGTGAACTTGAGTAGTTCAAAAATTAATTGCTCTTCTTCATCCATCACTTATTGCCTTATGGCTAAATCTTCTTCTAGCAATGATAATAATAATGATGATAATGATGATGAAGAAGATGATATTGAAAAAATTAATGCTAGGCTTCAAGATAAAGGTCTAATGATTCTCAATGCCATTCCTAGTAATAAAAGTGCTCAAGCTAACCTCTTTGAAATCATGAGCACTCTTATTGAGCGTGGGGAAACTATTGAGTCCTTGAAAGCAAGCCTTGAAGAGAAGGGTAAGATAGAAAGAGATGATGCTATGGAAAAGGCTACTTTAGAAGATGCTCTTGAGGAAGAGCAAGAGACTCGGGCTTCTCTTGAGGAGAAACTTGAGAATATTGAGGAATCTCACGATGCTATTATTGCTAAACTTATTGAAGAACGTGACCATGCCATTTCCAAATATAAAACGCTTAAAAAGGAAAAGGTTGAATTTGGGGTTGGCAATGCTAGACTAATTGAGGACATAGAGAGACGTGACAAAGCTCAAAAGGCTTTGGAACACGAACACTCTCTCCTCGTCTTGTCTCATGATCAACTTCAAACTCAACTATCTAAAAATGATGAACTTGTTATGCCTTCTTCTATTCCTAATGCTAATGATGCTTGTGCTACTAACTCCATTTCTTGTGAAGCATCTACTTTGAAGGAGAATGTTGAGCTAAGGGCTCAACTTGAGTTGCTAACTAGCAAGTATAGGGAGTTGGAAGAAAATCATAAAAAGCTATCTAGCTCCAATGATAATCTTCTAGCATCCTATGCTTGTCTTAAGTTAGCTCATGAGGCCATCACTACCAAGGTAACATCTAGTGAACCTCATGTGGATAATAGCACAACTTCAACTAAAAATGCTATATTGCCATGTGCTAGTCCTAGTAGTTCATCCACTAAAAATGTTGGCACATCATGTGATGAATTACTTGCTTTGCCTTGTTGCTCTAACAATGATGCATCTACCTCCTCTAGTTCTTGTGTTATCACTAACCATGTAGAGAAAAGAGGAGAGCTCAAGGCCCAAGCCACTTCTATGAAGAAAGGCTTGGAAAAGCGTCATGAAGGGAAGCGTGCACTTGACAACATGTTGAGTGTGCAACAATCCCCTAATGACAAGAGTGGACTTGGATTCAACTCCAACAACAAGATCAAGTCCAAGGTTGAGAAGAAGAAGAAGGGCCAAGTTCAAATCAAGAATCCGGCCAAGATCACTTGCTTCAAGTGCAAGCTAGAAGGGCACCATGTTCGGGATTGCCCAATGAAGAAGAAGATGCCTCTTAGTGAGAAGCAACTAGGGAAGCGGCCTCTTGTTGAAACTCGTGCTCAACCACGAGTTGAACAAAGGCCACCTCCCAAGAAGACTCAAGTTATTGCTCCTCAAGTTGAGGAGCCTATTAAGAAGAAGAAGGGTCGGTGTTGCTACCTTTGCCGTGGCAAAGGTCATTTTGCTTCTTCATGCACTAACGGTACCTCATCCAACCCTATCATAATTGATGATGTTTACTCTCTTGGGAAGGATAGAGTTGGCAATGTGTTTGCCAAATATGTGGGAGCTCAAAGTGGTGTCAAGAAAAGCACCATTTGGGTTCCCAAGCCTATTGTGACTAACCTCTTAGGACCCAACTCGGTTGGGGACCAACAAGCTTCAACTTGATCAATAGGTGTTGTGGAGGACATTGGTGACTTGGTTTCTTTTGAAGAATTAAGGGATCTTCATGGTTTTATCTCATCAAGCCAAGTCAATTGGATCATCACATATCTATCTCATAACCAATGCTTCCTCCTTGCGGTAACTTGTACTTAATTCATATATACATTGAAAGTTGCTTGCTCCCTTGCATGTGTTAGTTTTGTTCCTAGCATGTGCTTGTATATGATATGCTTCTTTCCTACTAGTCTTGTTACTCAAGGTTGTGTATGTTAGTTGTGTATCATGTATGTGTAATTTGTGTGTTGAGCTTTTTGAATCTTGTGTGGATTTCATTTGGCTTTTTGAGATATTAATGGACTATCTCATTTTGGGGGAGTGATGTGCTTTGTGCACCTCACAAACCTAAAATGTATGTACATGAAGCACACCACCTAGTGTTGATATTTCATATTATCTAGCTACTATGTGATATGTCATATTCATGAGAAATTCAAATTCTACAATGTCCATTAATTTCTCTAGTTGGTTTTATTTGCCTCTTGTTTAAAAATAAAATGAATCATCACATTATGGGGGAGTAATAAGCTATGTGCATATTACAATCCCATAAAAATGTGAACATTTGAGGTTTTCCACTTAGGGTTGATATTGTACTTTATCCATTTCCTATGTGGCATGTTTACTCAAACAAGTTCCAATTTTCCTTTGTGGTTACCCTTTGGTTCTTTGTTTGTGTGAGGTTGCTTGGTGTGGTTTTTCTCTAATATGCATTCCTATATATTTTTGGAGAAACCATTTGTTTCCTTTTATTCTAACCATGGCTTTGCCGGTTGGTTCGAATAATTGAAACTACCAACAAACCTCTTTTTAAAAAAAAATTTGGTGTTTTAATTCCTATCTTTTGCCATTTGCTAGTTTATGGTGAAGTTGGTCTTGTACATCATTCCTTTATACCACCGAGAAATATCTCTATATACTCCTTGTCCATGACAAGTGATACTAGTAATTGTGGTGGATTTTGTAGACCATCTTCACATTGGCTCTTGCGTTAATTTGCTTTATCTATTGCCTTCCTTGCCTTTTGAATGGATCTTTTTTCCAATTGGTAGTGTTTAGTGTTGTAAATAAAATATGGAGAGTAATGATCCCTTGTGTATGCATTTTGTATTCAAATGCAAATATCTAAGATAATGCATGAATCTTGGGGGAGCATTCCTTTTATTTAGAACACTAACCTATCTATCAATTTTTGATCCTTTCAATTGGCATTTGATTCTTTATCTTGTGTTGGTACCTTCAATTGGTATTAATTGGAATTTAATATCTCCTCCTTAGATATTTGTCCCAATTAATATTTATTGTGGGAGTCTTGATACCTTCTTGCCTTATTTCACTTTACTTGATTTCGGTCAAGTATCACCCTCTTCTTGATATCTTTTCTCCTAAATTGACATTTGTTGTTTTAATTGGTATCTTATTTCAATTGGTGTCTTATCGATCATTTGTTGTGTTGATTTGATTTCTTTTGATATCACACCTCATGTGTTGATGTGTTATGGAATCAATCATTAGTTGATTTGATTTTTCCTCAATCATGTGTTGATTTGGATTTTGATATAATTTAGACAACCTTTTCTTGTCACACCTTGGTGTGCTTTATTGGTTTACTTGGTGTTTTTGTCCAATTTGTATCTATTTTGGTTCTTGTAAGTCTATGCATGCTTTTTACTAGTATATATATATTATTTAGCATGCTAGTCTTTCTAGTTCCAATATATAGGGGATACTCCACCGAATCCTAAATCGGCTAAGATGTGCATGAAATTCAATTTCATATCTATATGCACATATTTATGTGGAGTGTTTCCTATATATTGTAGTTTATCTAACTACTATGGGACCCAATGAGTTTGGGAACCATTTTGTACTCTAATTGTGTTTTAGGTACAATGGAGATGCATTGGATGCTTGCCTCATTCATAAGGAAGGTGTTCTCACCGTGTGATTGTCGGAGTCAAGCTTTGATGACAAACAAACTCTCATCATCTTCATCATCAATGCATCTCGGTAACAAGTATCCATCCCATGCATACTTTTCTAGTTCCAACCTTGTGTAGGTTACCTCTTGGCATGAATGCTCTTTTATGCAATTGTTGTGGTTTTGGCCTATTTCCTTCACTTAATATATCCTTGTGATATGTGTGATGAATTTGCAAAAACCTTTTCTTCAATTGATATTATTTCCTTGTGATACTTGTTGCCTATTTCAAAGCATCTCCACTATCTCTTGTTCCCTTAGTGATATGTGTGATGCATTTGATATATTTGAAGTTCATTTATGTACAATGAGATAAATTTGAGCTATGTGCTATGCTTTTTAGCAACAATCTCATTTGTATATTTATGACTTCCTTTTGGATACCTTGTTCTCTTTTTCCCGGACCATTTCGTATGTATATGTTTCTTTGCGGATGTATATCTTTGTGGTTTGTCTGATTAGAAACCTATACATATGAGAGAGGTCACCTTTTAGTCGGTATCCTATTCCTTTTGCGCCACCTTGTGTTTCATCTATAATTCTTTGGTGGCTCCAAATTTGCCTCATGAGTGCTTGTCTTATTGTTTATTGGTATCTTTGCACACTCATGTATTTCTTAAAGATCTTTTACCTCATGCTTACCATGGTGAGCATGTTGATTTTATTGGCTAAATGTTCTCACTTGCTTTTGGCATTTTCAATTGGTTTTAGTTTCCAATTGGTATCCCTAAGCTTGTGAACATATCTCTTTAAAAGATCTCTTTTCTCGGTTGGGCCTATCTTATGATGAATTTTTGAAAATTGATATCTCCTTTATGGCTCAACCACATCTTTGGTGCAAGTGCTATGATTTGCTTTTGCATTATGCACTCTTGCACTAGTTGCGTGTTCTAGATGATTTTGGGGGAGTGAGGATACCATATTTGTGCACTCTTCATTTTGTGCATAAACATTGGGGAGCTTCTCCATTTTTATTTGGAACTCTTGCTTTGGATCCTTTTGATTGCCTTTCTCCTTTGTGGAGATGTTTAAAATGGTTTCATTTTTTGTTGCAATCTTTGGATCCTCAATATAGTTTGATTTCCTCTAATTATTCATCAATGAATAAGTGCATTTGATTTCACTCATATCTTGAGAAATGCACACCTTTATGGAGGAACTCTTATTATATTGGCTCTCTAAATTTTTCTTCCCATTTCGGCAATCGATGCCAATGGGGGAGAAGTTTAGAGGGTTTAAGGGGATTTGGGTTTTATGCTTTTGCGCTTTGCATCCTTGCTTGCAAGGTTGCTTTAATTCTTTATATAAACCCTCTTAAAAGGGATTGTCATCAATTACCAAAATGGGGAAGATTGAAAGTGCATGGTTGCTCCCATGCATGGTTTTGGTAATTAATGACAATCTCTATGGACTAATATTTGCTTTGAGCTCTATGTGTAGGTTGTCCTTTAGCTTGTGTCAAGATCATTTGTTGATCAAGGCCAAGCTTGCTTGTCTCCATTTGTTAGAGTCAAGCTCAAGGGAAGAAAAGATGTGTGTTGATCAAGGCTAAGTGCGGGTTGATCGACACTCAAGTCCAAGTGAAGATATGCCGAAGAGTGCTTTCCCCATCTTGGTGTATGGGGGAGCGTCATGTGAATCTTCACCAAGCGAAGCGCAATGAAGAAAGGTGGTGCGTCTTGAGGAGTTGAAGATCGTCTTCATCGACCTCAAGTGGATTAATGCGCAAGGCAAAGGTATGATCTTGGTAGGGCTTTTATTTTACCGGTCTCATGTTCTTTAGTGAGAGACCGGATTATAGGATAGATAGCCGTACTATCAAGAGGGGCTCTCGACCGAGTATCGTGATCGTATCGTCGTAGAGAGCACAAACCTTTGCATCCATGCAATCATCTTTATTGGTTCTTATTTGGCTTTTATCCATGTGAGAATTTAGAGCTTGTGTTCATCTCCATACCAAGCTCTAGTTCACCAAAAACGGATTTAATGAATATCTTCTTGCGTTTTTGGTATTGGAGGTTTTACCGGTTTTGGTTTTGAGGTCAAACTCTCTCCTTATATTTTCCTCCTCACATGATAGACTATGATGTGTATATGCATGATCTTGTAGGGCTTGTGATTACCTTCGAAACAAGCCCAAGATCATAGAAAACGGAGTCTTGATGAAAAGCTTGTGCGTTTTCGGTGTTGGAGATTTTGCCGGTTCATCCGCTTGGAAAGGTCTCACCATTCCATCCCTCCGCACAATCTCCTTTGCTTGTTTTCATATTTTCAGTTTTTGTAGGGTAAGCTCTTGTCGTCCTCTTTCCAACAAAATTGGATTCACTCGATTCGGACTTCATTTGCAAAAGTTATGGCAGTTCTGGTTTTCACTGTTTTGATCTGGCCCGGAGATGGTCCGGAGTCTCCGGCCACACCGGAGTCTCCGGCCCCAAATGACCGGAGTCTCCGGTCCCTGGTTTTCGCTGCCGGTTGACCTTGCTGTGGTGCGCTTCTGTATTGGGGTCCGGAGGTACCCCGGAGATGGACCGGAGTCTCCGGCCCACCGGAGTCTCCGGCCCGAGGACCCGGAATCTCCGGCCCTCATTTTTCTCGGCTGTTTTGCATCTGTGTGGTGCGCCTCTGGATAGGGGTCCGGAGCACCCCCGGAGGGTGCCCGGAGTCTCCGGCCTGGCCGGAGTCTCCGGCCCCAAGGACCGGAATCTCCGGCCTCCCCGATGACCCAGCAGGCCGGAGTCTCCGGCCACTTACCCCGGAGTCTCCGGCCTGGACAGGCTCCAACGGCTAGTTTTTGGGGGAGGCTATAAAATGCCTCCTTCCCCCCCAAAACCTGGTTGCTGGGCTTGCTCACTTGTTCTTGCTCTTTCCCTTTGCTCTAATCCTTGTGAGCTTGATTCCTCTCTTCCCCTCCAATGATTCTTGCCCAAATTTAGGGTTCCAAGAGAGGAGATCTAGATCTACCATTCCACCAATCAAAATCCCCTCTAAGTGAGGGAAACTTGTGGATCTAGATTTTGGGGTTGCTTTGTGCTCATCCCCTTTGTTCTTCCTCTCTTATTCCCCCCAAAGCATTTGTTGCTTGGTTGGAATTTGAGAGTGAAGGACTTGACCACTTCGTGTGTTCTTGCCTCTTGCATTAGTTGCATCGGGTTGCTCTCTCCACGGAGATACGTGAAGTTGAAGGTTGAGAAGCTTGTTACTCTTGGGTGCATTGTGTTCCCAAGAGCTTGTTGCCTCTTGGGTGCATTGTGTACCCTAGACGGTGTGGAGGTGCCGCGAAGTCTTCGAGTTGTGAAGCTTCGGCACGAGTTTGGGAGCCCCCAATTGAGTTGTGGGTGTGTGCCCCAAGGAGAAGTTGTAAAGGGCTCTGGAATCCGCCTTGAAGGATTCCGATAGTGGAAGGTGAACCAATCCCTTGGGTGAGGTTCATCGGAGAATAGGGTGAGGCCTTTGTGGCATCTTGAGTAGGCCTCTTGTGGCGAGCTCACACCCCTCCAACGAGACGTACTCCCTTAACAAGGAGGAACTCGGGAATACATCCTCGTCTCCGCGTGCCTCGGTTATTTCTATACCCGAGCTTTACTTATGCAATTTACATTGTTGTCACATCCCGAAAATTCGTCCCTAATGTTAGTAATGTTTTTCTCCCGCCTGAAAAACTTTTTCTGTTTCCAAACTATTTTCTCCCACTTGTTGGTCTTTGAATTGACTTTGGTTTTGCTCACTTGGAGATTTCCCAACAAACCTTGAGCTTATCAACCTCCACCATATCTCGATGCCACTATTTTCGTTGTCACACATTGATGCCACTCCAGTGTTCCAAAACCCTTCCGTCTATTCCACTAAAAGCCACCCCCACAATTGTATCTTAAGATAAATTCTACCAAGCTACCATATGGTTCCCTCATGCTTATACATCCACCCTATGGGAAAATATTCCATAGTCCAATGCAAAAACCCTCGGTTAAATCATATCCGCTATTATGCCATTTCCAGTCCAATAAGTATTCAGACACCTTCCACTCATCCAAAAATTCTACAATTTTGTGGATGGGCCTAATTTCGCCTCCTGAACTTTTCACTCCATTGGCCCAACCTCATTTGAGCAAGATTTGAGGTACTTCCTTTGTAATGCCCTTTTCATGCCTATTTGCAATTTCCAAAGCAACCCCTAGCTACAAAAATCATTTGGCATTGTCACTTTGCCCAATTGACCAACTCCCTTATATAACCACATATACAGAATATCATGTCAATATCTTTTGATCTTGTTCACTTGGCATACCCATGCCATTAGGGCATTTTTGGACACCGAATTATTTGACCAACCTCCAGGTATCCAACTGAGCTCAAACTTCACACACATACTACATACCCCTCTTCTAGCCTACTGTGAATTTTGGGGATTTTTCTGAGATGGGGAAGACGTCTGTCATTTCATCGAACACCTGGCGCAACCCCGATTTTCTGAAAATCTTATATATAAAAGTTTGTCGCCTTTGAGCGATTCTGGTTTTGTTGTGTTGGTCTCGTCGTTACGAACCCAGTGGTGCGACCCGTTTTCCATTTCATGCCCCGAGTCAATGGGAACGCGATGACGTCGCTCGCGTCGCGCCCTAAACGTCCCGGACATGTGCTTTGGTGTGAACTAAACCGGCTTTACCCTAAACCCTGCTTAACCCCGCTGCACAGTAACTTCCCTGTAGGGTACTGCTCTTCCACATCGGCCTCCTTATCCAGCCCCCGTCCTTATCCCCTTCTCTTTTTTTTTCTTACAAGCATCGACGTCCCCTGCCTATATATGAGGAGCACCCAAGCCCTCTCGCGCCCGCGGCACACTCTCCACTCCTGCCCCTGCACTCCACTCCCTCTGACCCAGCATACTCCTCTCCCCCTCCACCTGCTCGAGAAGCCAGAGGCTTGGCGTGCACGGCCGCCTTGGCCGCACCGAGCTCGAGCTCACCCGTGCACCCCCTGCCAACCCCGAGCCCAGCCCCAGCTCCCTCCTTCCCCGACCACGGCCCGTCACCGCCGTCCCTCCCTGCCGTCGGCGTCCACCCCTGGCCACCCAGCCACCGACACTGTCGCCCACCCGAGCTGCGCCGTGGTCGGCGCCCGCATCGACCTCATCATCCTTCCGCGTCTCCGGCTCCCGAGGCCGTCCCCGTCCCCACGCACGCACCCCTAGCCTCCAAGGGGCACGGCGACCCCGCCAACGTCCTCACCGCGACCCTGGCCGCCCCTCGAGCCACCTCACCTCCGGGCGGAGCCGCCAGGGCGGCATAGCCACACCACGGGGGTCACGGCGCTGCGCGCTGCGGCTGCCACGACCTCTCCGTCCGAAGCATTCCCCGGCGCGGTAGGGAGCGGCGCGCCCGTGCACACCGTCGGCCGGCGGCACAGCGGACCCGGCGGTCGGCGACGCGACCGACGGCCGGTGCTCACCCGTGCTCCGCGCGGCCGCCGCTGCCTAGCGGTGCCCGACTGCCGACGCGTCCCGGCCTCGACCCGCGCGACCTCAGCCGCGGTGGGGCATGGCGGCCTCTCCGCCGCTTCCGTCCGGCCTCGCCGGGACGGCTCCTGCCGGCGGCCGGCCACCACCCGAGCTCCCTCCGTGCGTGGAGCTGGAGCAGGAGGCTCCAATCGATCGATTGGAACGAGCTAGCTCAAAGCGTATTTGATTTTTTTTCCAGGTTTACGCTTTCCAGAGGAGAAAGCGTATTTCTGCGGAAGTGCGCGACCAGCCGGCCCATTAAGATTCGGCCCGTGAACGTTTTTTTTTCCTGGAAGTGGCTGATAATTACAAAAAACTAGAAGTCCAATATCTTTTGAACCGTAGCTCCGTTTCAGGTGATTTACGTCTCTAAAAATTTGTCTCGGAGAGCTCTATCCAATGGTGCTGTTCATTGTATTTTATGAGGTAGTTGATTTTCCGACTTTTATTTATGCGTTGTATCGCACCCCGATTCAGGCGTTCTCCAGGATTCCGACCCGCGACGAGTCCGAGACCTCCCCCTCGAACCAACCGGAGCCGTCTTTGCAGGCAAGCTAACCACTTGCTATGAACACTCAAGCGGTGTTGTTTGTTTGCAGATTATCATGTCACACATGCGCGTTATATTTTATTGCTAGCCGATGCTGATGTTGGTTCCGGTGATTTCATGTGTATATTTGCATGCTATGTTTATTTCAAGCTTGGGTAGCTACGCCATGTTTAATTTCAAGTATAGATAGTGATGCCATGTTCCACTCATCATCCATGTGTGCATTAGAATGACGAGTGAATAATTTGTGCGCCTCGCACTTGCGTGGCTTTGTCGAACCATCTAACTGGATAACTATAACATGCGTTCCCATGATTGTTTGCTTCTTCTCCTTCGCCGAGGTGAGGAGCGGACGAATGTCGTCTTATGATCCTCGGAGTTGGGGGCATTTGCCAAAGAGTTATTTGCTTCTTCTCCCTCCGTCAAACTTGGCTGGCGTATGCCCGCTTTGACTGCGACGCTTGGGACGCTGGCTTTTCATTTGGGTCTTTTTGCCAAGATTGCTGACACCACGTCGAGTTAATCCTCGAGTGGAATGGATGCTTTCTTTCTTATGATTGCTTATCATCTGTCAACTGTACGTCACGAGATATCGTGGCTTTGGTTTATATCCTGTCAACTGTGCGTCACGAGATATCGTGACTTTGTTTTCATTCCTGTAATACGATAAACCCATCAAGTGTGGGTTGAGTTCCGGCCGGCGACTAAATACATGTTGGGCACCGCCCACGTGGATTGAATCTCGTCTACTTTTCTGTAGAGTTGTGGCGTGTGTTGAACGGTACCATGCACCACTCCCCATTCCGGCGACGATGGACTGGAGGAACCGCCGCAGTCAATGGAATGGAGGAACGGGATCGCATGGACGCCTCCACTAACTTTTGTAGTCGATCTGTGGCTGCTACTGGCCGGAGGTATCTCCGCCATCGCCCGGTTGACGCTAACCAACTGTGCTGTTTATTTTCTTTTACTCAACCTGTGGCTGTCACTGGTCGGAGTTATCTCCGCCATCGCCCGGTTGAACTAACCATTGATTGAACTAACTATATATTGTTTGAAATATTGAGTGCAGTTTGTTTCTGTTTCATGTTGATATGATATTATGATTTTGCATTGGACTAATCTGTTTCATGTTGATATGATATTATATTTATGGTGTGGGACTAACCCTCTGTTGTTGGAATTGTTGTTGAAAGAAACTGGATTAAATGAACCAACCCTCCAAGCTTCGATAGGGTCAGTCCATAGTGCCACCAATCTGAACCTTGAACGCACTGCCACTGTCGCCCAAATGGGAGAGCCATAACCTATGTAACCTATCACGCCTCCTTTGATGCTACCCACTTGGCAAGTCTAGTCGGATACTGCATAGTTGTGGTCGGGGCTAGTCTTGTGAAGGTTCCGGAGCTAGGCGTTGCTCATGAGTTGGGGACGTGCCGGATTCACTTCGACATAAGACATAGAGTTATGTCGGTAGCTATACAAGGAGTGTCTTGGTAGCGTGAACGGTTATGTAATTGTATCTTGCCGTCGCGAAGCAAGGTGCATTTAGATGGGTGGTAACTGCAACCTCTCGAGAGTGTATCAACTAGCAGCTAGCCTTGTTCCTAGGTTATGGAACAGTTCAGTGTCGGTCACACTATTGTCCTTTGTCGAGTCCGGAGGTTAAACTTAAGTTCGGTGTGAAAGTAAGATGAACAACCTGATTTCACTAAATAAACAATAAGATGATGCAGGGAATGTTACCTCAGTTGTGAATGGTTACCCGTGTTGAGGGATGGCGGTGCGATCATTGGGGGCCTAGAGTTAGGCCTGAGCCAACATCGTCCGTGCATTACCTAGTGGATAGATGAGGCCAGTGGGCCTAGCAGTGGAAAGATGTGGTGAGGCCGTTGGGCCTAGTTGTGACAGGTTTGCTATAATACTTATTACCAAGGGGTACCTCCGTTATTCGTCACAGGTAAGTTCCCTTGTCTGATCGCCGGTGCACGATCCAACCCCACCTGGCTTGGACTCTGTACTGGTGATACCCCATTATCTACTTATGACAGGATTGTCGTACTACCCTGTTGCTATCCACTTGGAATGTCGTGAGTAGACACTTGCCATGTTTAGATTATTTTCTGTCACTAGTTACTTGTTGCCTGATTGCTTGACTGTTCATGTCTTGTGGTTGTTACTTGCGAGTACATCATTGTACTCAAACTGGCTTTTCATGTGGCCAGACGTGGAGAGGATTCATCTTCTACCATAGCAAAGAGATGGAGCAAGAACGTGCTAGGATCAGTAGCCCAGCCAGATGCCTGTGGAATGGAGCCGCACCAAGACGTTGTCGTACCATTATCTTCCGCTGCCGATTAAACTCCGTCCCGTGCCATACTTGGCAATGATAATTTTTCTTGCCTTGGTGGCCATGTAAACCATTTGTAGCCCTTTGGGCCTGATTGTGTAATGATATTTCCGCTATGTTGCATTGTCGTAACGTGCGTCCGGATATCCTGGGCTGGCGCACGGGGCGACCGCCTTTCTGACGACCTGTGTCAGAAGGGGGTGCCACAGAGCATGGTATCAGAGCACCAGGCTGGCTGTAGACTACCCTAGCATGGAGAGCCCCGCCATAATTTTGCCCGACAACGACCCGATGGATTTAACCCGTCTCCGCCTAACTGGCATGGCTCGTGTTGGTCCACAGTATGGTGTAGAAAAGCTTGTCCCAACCCTTCCCCAACGCGACTTGCCGGTTTCTTCCTTGATAAGGAATCGACACTACCCATTAGTATGAGGATTATTTTGGGTGTGTTGCATAGGTTTAACTATTAAGTGGAAGTAATCAATGAGACACTACAACCACGGTGTCCCGCTCACTTAATGTTGGCTCGTGTATAGGTTTTAAAAAAAAAAAAAAACTCATACATGTGACGACACAAGGTTCCTCACCCAATATGAACCTTGTGAGAACTCATGTTAAAGAAAGGGCCCAAGCCCTCCACGATGACCCCCATCGCAAGCTTTATTATGCTTTTTGAGTGTCCCACATCGTTGGAGCACGAAAGGATTTTTGTAGAGTGTTTTGTTAGCTTGGTTGTAGACTGCTTGTTGTTTTGCCATGGTTTTGTGGTTTATGTGTGCCTTGCCATGTGTGATCATTTAAGCAAAAACCCTAGTTTATATTTATATACCGTAGGGGTAGATCCTATCTTGTTTGATTCAGTGAGCCCCTGCCATGCCATCCTTAGAATGCCTTGAGTGTGATAAAAATATCATGCCTTGATAATGTTTGTTTTAGAAATATCCTGCTAAGTGTTAACCCTTTTGAGTGTTAAACCCTAGTACCGTGTAGAAAAGTTTTAAAATATTTAAATCTAGGGGTGTAATAAACCATACAAGAAATATCTTGTATAACCCCGGGAATCTTCATTAGTCTCCGAATCTCGGGACGAGATTCTTTTTAAGGGGGGAAGGTTTGTCACATCCCGAAAATTCGTCCCTAATGTTAGTAATGTTTTTCTCCCGCCTGAAAAACTTTTTCTGTTTCCAAACTATTTTCTCCCACTTGTTGGTCTTTGAATTGACTTTGGTTTTGCTCACTTGGAGATTTCCCAACAAACCTTGAGCTTATCAACCTCCACCATATCTCGATGCCACTATTTTCGTTGTCACACATTGATGCCACTCCAGTGTTCCAAAACCCTTCCGTCTATTCCACTAAAAGCCACCCCCACAATTGTATCTTAAGATAAATTCTACCAAGCTACCATATGGTTCCCTCATGCTTATACATCCACCCTATGGGAAAATATTCCATAGTCCAATGCAAAAACCCTCGGTTAAATCATATCCGCTATTATGCCATTTCCAGTCCAATAAGTATTCAGACACCTTCCACTCATCCAAAAATTCTACAATTTTGTGGATGGGCCTAATTTCGCCTCCTGAACTTTTCACTCCATTGGCCCAACCTCATTTGAGCAAGATTTGAGGTACTTCCTTTGTAATGCCCTTTTCATGCCTATTTGCAATTTCCAAAGCAACCCCTAGCTACAAAAATCATTTGGCATTGTCACTTTGCCCAATTGACCAACTCCCTTATATAACCACATATACAGAATATCATGTCAATATCTTTTGATCTTGTTCACTTGGCATACCCATGCCATTAGGGCATTTTTGGACACCGAATTATTTGACCAACCTCCAGGTATCCAACTGAGCTCAAACTTCACACACATACTACATACCCCTCTTCTAGCCTACTGTGAATTTTGGGGATTTTTCTGAGATGGGGAAGACGTCTGTCATTTCATCGAACACCTGGCGCAACCCCGATTTTCTGAAAATCTTATATATAAAAGTTTGTCGCCTTTGAGCGATTCTGGTTTTGTTGTGTTGGTCTCGTCGTTACGAACCCAGTGGTGCGACCCGTTTTCCATTTCATGCCCCGAGTCAATGGGAACGCGATGACGTCGCTCGCGTCGCGCCCTAAACGTCCCGGACATGTGCTTTGGTGTGAACTAAACCGGCTTTACCCTAAACCCTGCTTAACCCCGCTGCACAGTAACTTCCCTGTAGGGTACTGCTCTTCCACATCGGCCTCCTTATCCAGCCCCCGTCCTTATCCCCTTCTCTTTTTTTTTCTTACAAGCATCGACGTCCCCTGCCTATATATGAGGAGCACCCAAGCCCTCTCGCGCCCGCGGCACACTCTCCACTCCTGCCCCTGCACTCCACTCCCTCTGACCCAGCATACTCCTCTCCCCCTCCACCTGCTCGAGAAGCCAGAGGCTTGGCGTGCACGGCCGCCTTGGCCGCACCGAGCTCGAGCTCACCCGTGCACCCCCTGCCAACCCCGAGCCCAGCCCCAGCTCCCTCCTTCCCCGACCACGGCCCGTCACCGCCGTCCCTCCCTGCCGTCGGCGTCCACCCCTGGCCACCCAGCCACCGACACTGTCGCCCACCCGAGCTGCGCCGTGGTCGGCGCCCGCATCGACCTCATCATCCTTCCGCGTCTCCGGCTCCCGAGGCCGTCCCCGTCCCCACGCACGCACCCCTAGCCTCCAAGGGGCACGGCGACCCCGCCAACGTCCTCACCGCGACCCTGGCCGCCCCTCGAGCCACCTCACCTCCGGGCGGAGCCGCCAGGGCGGCATAGCCACACCACGGGGGTCACGGCGCTGCGCGCTGCGGCTGCCACGACCTCTCCGTCCGAAGCATTCCCCGGCGCGGTAGGGAGCGGCGCGCCCGTGCACACCGTCGGCCGGCGGCACAGCGGACCCGGCGGTCGGCGACGCGACCGACGGCCGGTGCTCACCCGTGCTCCGCGCGGCCGCCGCTGCCTAGCGGTGCCCGACTGCCGACGCGTCCCGGCCTCGACCCGCGCGACCTCAGCCGCGGTGGGGCATGGCGGCCTCTCCGCCGCTTCCGTCCGGCCTCGCCGGGACGGCTCCTGCCGGCGGCCGGCCACCACCCGAGCTCCCTCCGTGCGTGGAGCTGGAGCAGGAGGCTCCAATCGATCGATTGGAACGAGCTAGCTCAAAGCGTATTTGATTTTTTTTCCAGGTTTACGCTTTCCAGAGGAGAAAGCGTATTTCTGCGGAAGTGCGCGACCAGCCGGCCCATTAAGATTCGGCCCGTGAACGTTTTTTTTTCCTGGAAGTGGCTGATAATTACAAAAAACTAGAAGTCCAATATCTTTTGAACCGTAGCTCCGTTTCAGGTGATTTACGTCTCTAAAAATTTGTCTCGGAGAGCTCTATCCAATGGTGCTGTTCATTGTATTTTATGAGGTAGTTGATTTTCCGACTTTTATTTATGCGTTGTATCGCACCCCGATTCAGGCGTTCTCCAGGATTCCGACCCGCGACGAGTCCGAGACCTCCCCCTCGAACCAACCGGAGCCGTCTTTGCAGGCAAGCTAACCACTTGCTATGAACACTCAAGCGGTGTTGTTTGTTTGCAGATCATCATGTCACACATGCGCGTTATATTTTATTGCTAGCCGATGCTGATGTTGGTTCCGGTGATTTCATGTGTATATTTGCATGCTATGTTTATTTCAAGCTTGGGTAGCTACGCCATGTTTAATTTCAAGTATAGATAGTGATGCCATGTTCCACTCATCATCCATGTGTGCATTAGAATGACGAGTGAATAATTTGTGCGCCTCGCACTTGCGTGGCTTTGTCGAACCATCTAACTGGATAACTATAACATGCGTTCCCATGATTGTTTGCTTCTTCTCCTTCGCCGAGGTGAGGAGCGGACGAATGTCGTCTTATGATCCTCGGAGTTGGGGGCATTTGCCAAAGAGTTATTTGCTTCTTCTCCCTCCGTCAAACTTGGCTGGCGTATGCCCGCTTTGACTGCGACGCTTGGGACGCTGGCTTTTCATTTGGGTCTTTTTGCCAAGATTGCTGACACCACGTCGAGTTAATCCTCGAGTGGAATGGATGCTTTCTTTCTTATGATTGCTTATCATCTGTCAACTGTACGTCACGAGATATCGTGGCTTTGGTTTATATCCTGTCAACTGTGCGTCACGAGATATCGTGACTTTGTTTTCATTCCTGTAATACGATAAACCCATCAAGTGTGGGTTGAGTTCCGGCCGGCGACTAAATACATGTTGGGCACCGCCCACGTGGATTGAATCTCGTCTACTTTTCTGTAGAGTTGTGGCGTGTGTTGAACGGTACCATGCACCACTCCCCATTCCGGCGACGATGGACTGGAGGAACCGCCGCAGTCAATGGAATGGAGGAACGGGATCGCATGGACGCCTCCACTAACTTTTGTAGTCGATCTGTGGCTGCTACTGGCCGGAGGTATCTCCGCCATCGCCCGGTTGACGCTAACCAACTGTGCTGTTTATTTTCTTTTACTCAACCTGTGGCTGTCACTGGTCGGAGTTATCTCCGCCATCGCCCGGTTGAACTAACCATTGATTGAACTAACTATATATTGTTTGAAATATTGAGTGCAGTTTGTTTCTGTTTCATGTTGATATGATATTATGATTTTGCATTGGACTAATCTGTTTCATGTTGATATGATATTATATTTATGGTGTGGGACTAACCCTCTGTTGTTGGAATTGTTGTTGAAAGAAACTGGATTAAATGAACCAACCCTCCAAGCTTCGATAGGGTCAGTCCATAGTGCCACCAATCTGAACCTTGAACGCACTGCCACTGTCGCCCAAATGGGAGAGCCATAACCTATGTAACCTATCACGCCTCCTTTGATGCTACCCACTTGGCAAGTCTAGTCGGATACTGCATAGTTGTGGTCGGGGCTAGTCTTGTGAAGGTTCCGGAGCTAGGCGTTGCTCATGAGTTGGGGACGTGCCGGATTCACTTCGACATAAGACATAGAGTTATGTCGGTAGCTATACAAGGAGTGTCTTGGTAGCGTGAACGGTTATGTAATTGTATCTTGCCGTCGCGAAGCAAGGTGCATTTAGATGGGTGGTAACTGCAACCTCTCGAGAGTGTATCAACTAGCAGCTAGCCTTGTTCCTAGGTTATGGAACAGTTCAGTGTCGGTCACACTATTGTCCTTTGTCGAGTCCGGAGGTTAAACTTAAGTTCGGTGTGAAAGTAAGATGAACAACCTGATTTCACTAAATAAACAATAAGATGATGCAGGGAATGTTACCTCAGTTGTGAATGGTTACCCGTGTTGAGGGATGGCGGTGCGATCGTTGGGGGCCTAGAGTTAGGCCTGAGCCAACATCGTCCGTGCATTACCTAGTGGATAGATGAGGCCAGTGGGCCTAGCAGTGGAAAGATGTGGTGAGGCCGTTGGGCCTAGTTGTGACAGGTTTGCTATAATACTTATTACCAAGGGGTACCTCCGTTATTCGTCACAGGTAAGTTCCCTTGTCTGATCGCCGGTGCACGATCCAACCCCACCTGGCTTGGACTCTGTACTGGTGATACCCCATTATCTACTTATGACAGGATTGTCGTACTACCCTGTTGCTATCCACTTGGAATGTCGTGAGTAGACACTTGCCATGTTTAGATTATTTTCTGTCACTAGTTACTTGTTGCCTGATTGCTTGACTGTTCATGTCTTGTGGTTGTTACTTGCGAGTACATCATTGTACTCAAACTGGCTTTTCATGTGGCCAGACGTGGAGAGGATTCATCTTCTACCATAGCAAAGAGATGGAGCAAGAACGTGCTAGGATCAGTAGCCCAGCCAGATGCCTGTGGAATGGAGCCGCACCAAGACGTTGTCGTACCATTATCTTCCGCTGCCGATTAAACTCCGTCCCGTGCCATACTTGGCAATGATAATTTTTCTTGCCTTGGTGGCCATGTAAACCATTTGTAGCCCTTTGGGCCTGATTGTGTAATGATATTTCCGCTATGTTGCATTGTCGTAACGTGCGTCCGGATATCCTGGGCTGGCGCACGGGGCGACCGCCTTTCTGACGACCTGTGTCAGAAGGGGGTGCCACAATTGTGATAGCCTTCGTGCTTGAAGTTCATATCTTGCTATCCCCTTGTTGCTTTAATTGCTTAGCATAAGTTGTTGGTGCACATAGGTAACCCTAGCATGTTAGGTTGTTGGCTTGGTAATTTAAACACATAGTTTTATTCCGCAATTATCAAGCCCCTAATTAGAAAAAGTGTTAATCGCCTATTCACCCCCCCCCCCTCTAGGCGACATCCGGGCATTGTTTGTTCTTTCAGTTGTCTCAGAGGAGTATCGAAGAACGACTAGAGGCACAGTATGACACCAGGGAGTGGAGGACGAAACAAGGCTTTCTACCGTTGCCGGAGCCGCGAAAGTAGAGGACTCCATGATTATGCATGCTCCCGGATCATAGTTAGGCGGTGAACACTTGATTTGTAATGTGTAGTGTGAAATGTTGAACTTTTGGTTGTATATACATGACTAGCTAATTGTGTTTACATTCGGCACTTTTGTGACTATGTGTATATATATATATATATGTATCTCGATCGGGCCACTAATTAAGTAATATATATGTGTGATGACATATTGATTAATATCATTGTCTGTTTATATACCTGTCAAATATACCTGTATTTTCTGTATAAACCTGTATAAATACTGTATATACGTGTATTTATACAGCAAAATAAAAAAATACAGTTTTTCTGGTTAACACTTCTGTGGCGCACCTTTTTTAGTTTTTGTGGCGCACCACTTTCTGTGGCGCACCAAGGGCAGTGCGCCACAGAAAGCCTCTCCATAGGGTCCTGGCGACCTATTTCTGTGGCGCACAGACAGGGGTGCGCCACAGAAAGTTGATATTTCTGTGGCGCATATCCCTGGTGCGCCACAGAAAATATTTTTGTGGCGAGAATTCTGTGGCGCACCAGGCTAGCCCACAGATGCGCCACAGAATTGCAAAACCATGCGCCACTGATAGCCTGTTCTGTGGTAGTGACCCTTTTTCGTTTGGAAGTATCTACCAGTGTCATCATTGACTTTGATGGCCACACTTCCACCCGAAACAAAGGAATCAATAAGCGCACGCCATTCAGAAGAAAAACCTTTCATTCTGAGCGTCTGTTGAAGGAAAGACCAATTAACTTTATCATAAGCTTTTTTGAAATCAATTTTTAAAATTACCATTCAGTTTCTTCTTGTGCAATTCATGGACCGTTTAATGCAAGATTGCAACCCCATCGAGGATATTGCGGCCTTGCATAAAGGCAGTCTGAGAAGGCCGGACCACATGGTCCGCCACACTGCTCAGCCGAATCGTTGCAACTTTAGTGAATATTTTGAAACTTACATTAAGAAGACAGATAGGTCTATACTGTTGAATCCTTTCTGCCTCATTAATCTTAGGTAACAAAATAATCTCACCAAAATTCAGACGAAATAACTCCAGCTGACCAGCGTGTAAGGAAGCAAACATGTTAAGCAGATCAGACTTGATTACATCCCAGAAATTCTGAAAGAACTCTGCTGGGAAACCATCCGGTCCAGGTGCTTTATTGTGTTCCATTTTTAAAACAGCCATACGCACTTCTTCCTTTGAATAGGATTTAGTGAGCAGGTTATTCTCTTCAACAGAAACCTGGGGAATATCAGCTGTTCTAGACTCGTCCAGAGTGAAGTTCCCTTCCTCTGGAGCTCCGAACAGCCCCTTATAATAATTAGTAATGTACGTCTTTAGTTGCTCCTGGCCCTCAATCGTTCCTTCATCCTGCACTAGGGAATGAATGCGCTTTTTCCTATGTCTGCCATTGGCAATACTGTGAAAATAGCGCGTATTCGAGTCCCCTTGAAGGATGAATTTTGCTTTAGAACGTTGATACCATTTCAACTCTTCCTCACGCAGAAGTTTGGCTATTTCCGCATTGGATTGGCTTTTCAGCTCAATTTCCTGTGGAGATAATAGGCGCACCTCTGCCAAAGCCTCCAAATCATCAATAATGGAGGAAAGACGTAACTTTTCTTTTTTTAAGTAAACCAGTAGTATGGCGTGCCCACCCTACAAGATGAGTGCGCATAGCCCGCATCTTGTTATTCCATATCTGGATCGGAGAGGCACCCGCGACTGGTCTGTCCCAAATCCTTTTAACCATGTCATGGAAACCCTCCCTCAGCAGCCAACCAAGTTCAAACTTGAACCGTGGATTGGTTGGAGGAACCATACCGGTGGACAAAAGAATAGGAGCATGATCCGACAGACCCTCAATACGCTCTAGAGCCCGTACTGAAACCAATGGGAACTTGGATTCCCAATCGGCGTCCATCAGCACGCGGTCCAGTTTTTCGTATGTGGGTTCAGGCAGAGAATTAGCCCAAGTGAACTGTCTCCCAACCATTGAGATCTCTCTTAAATCCAAGCTGTCAATGACCGCATTGAACAAAAGAGGCCAACGATTGTCAAAACGTCCCCTACTTTTCTCGAATGGAAAACGAAGCAAATTAAAATCCCCGCCGATAATTAGCGGATGCGGATTGTCCTTTGCCAGGTTAACCAGCTCTCGAAGAAAATCGGACTTATGCTCTACCTGGGCAGGCCCATACACGGCAACAAGACTCCAAATGAGGTTGTCTACCTTATTTCGGATGTGCATTTTAATGTGAAAATCACCATCCGAAACAGCCAACACCTCCATGGTATCAGTCCTGACGCCTAGTAAAATGCCCCCCGAACGTCCCCGCGGGGGCCGAGAGTACCAAGCAAAATCCATACCACCTGAAAGGCGGTCCAAAAGACCTTGCGAGAACTCCCGTCTACCCGTCTCCGAAATAGCTAAGAAATCCAATTTGTGATCCCGAATACATCCAGCGAAGTGCAAGTGTTTAGCCAAGTCACCAAGACCTCTGCTATTTGCAAACATGCCATTCATTTAGAAACTATTGGGGATTTGGAGAACTTAGTCCGTTTCCGGGACGCCTTGTTAGAGGCAGATTTGGACTTTCGGCCGGTTGCTGTGAGCTCATACAATGAACTTAGCCCGTCCTCATCCAAACCCACCTCCGACACATCACCAATAAGATGGGAAAGAAGCTGGCCATCTGATGTGGCATTCGCCTCTTCCTCATCCTCATAGGTGGCCGTCAACACTGTCGAAGCTTTTGGAATAACCGTTAGACGGTCAAATTCCATATGCCTCAAGACATTAGTTGACACCTCAACCTGAGACTTATCACTACCAAGTTTAAAACCTACACTATGAAGCTTAGACTGAATAGAACTGGGTGAAAAAGATAGGAAAGACTTTGACTTTAAATCCATACCAAAAGAGTCCAAGTTGTGAGCCGCCTTGCGACGCATAGCCTTCGCCAACGAGTCCTCGTCCGTGGCGGAGGCCCCATCCATCGCCACACCAAACCGCTCACTGCCGGATCGGGGTGATCCCATCTGCAAAAGCCGTCGCAGTAGGAGGCGGTGTATGAGGCGAGACAGAGCCTCCAACCGAAGAAAGCGCCACCGGGGAGGCAACGGTATGGGTCGGCAGAGGTGAAGTAGCAGCCAACCCAACCATTGCCGCCAAGTCACCCTGGGTTGGCAAGGGTGGAGAAGATACCAACCCAGCCTCCTGCTCCCCAAAAGAAACAAGTGACGGAGGGGTCAAAGTCGGAGTCGAGACCACCTCCACCACCACAGCAGACGCGCTCCCCAACCCCGGCAGCGAGACACGGAGAGGCATAGTCGAAGTAGCAGCCTCCCCCATGCCCCGGACACCAGGAGCAGCAGCCGCCCCACCAACATCAGCAACCACGGGCGAGACCGGGGCTGCCCATGGCGAGTGGGAGGCACGGCCAGTAGCGGCATCCTCCACCCCCGTGATGTGCGAAAGCCCATCAGCACGACCTCCCACAGAAGTCACTGACGCCGCACCCGGACCACCAGCAGGAGCACTCATCTGCACCACGGGTCCAGGAGAAGCAACAACCGTAGGCAAAGCCTTCTGCCTCGTGGCCGGTCGCAGAAGATGTGGAGACGAACGTCTGACCTCTGACACAATCTCAATACCCCGAGGCGTCTGAGGGTTCGGATTATAAGGAGTAACAGCCACAAAAGACCCCACGGAAGACAAGGCCAACTGTGCCACTGAATGCCCAGAGTTTGGAGCCCCAGAAGAATTACTAGTATCAACCTCCATGTTCGAACTCTGAGCTCCAGTCGCCCCAGGCGCACTGGCCGGATCAAAAGGGCCGGAACCCTTGACATTACCAGAACCATCGGCATCAGAATCATCCCCCTTACGCCTCCAGAAGAAAGGGACAAAACTCGGATCAGCGGTGAAATCAGCTGGCTCTCGACGGAAAAAGAAGTCATACTCCCCCAGCTTAATAACACAAGCTGCACCAAGATAAGGACCCTTCTCATCCACCCGCTTTTCCAAAACAGAAGAGTCAATCATACCAACCAAGATCCTGACAATACCACGACTCCTCAAAGTGACCAAGTCCACGTCTAAGGTGGTGCCAATGAGCGAGCCAACTGCCCAGAGTCCCAGAAAATGTCTGACAGTATAAGGAACACCCTGGACATGTACCCACACCTGCTCAAGCATCCTCTTGGGCTGAATATCCTGAGCCGACCAAACTGAAACAGAAGCCTGAGCCTTAAACGAAGGAACGCTCATCTGAAAACCATCGACCCTCTGAAGATCCTCCAAAGATGGGAAACCAATCAAAAAAGCATCAGCACCATGAGGGATGGCCTCCCATGTCCATTGAGAACTCGTAGGACACATCCGCGACATGAGGCTCTGAATGGCGAGAGCAGAAACAGGCTCACCAACGATCGAAACCAAAGCAGTGGGAGAACTCGTCGGCGCAAGATGCTCCTTGAACACACTATCAGGCAACTGCAGGAACAGAGTCTCATCCGTGCCAAAACCAGAAGTGAACGCTGAAGGCTTCGGCATCCTCAGAGTAGGACACCGCATGGTAGGATGCTCCGTGTTATTACAGACCAAACAAAAATGCTGAGCCGTGCAATCCTTGGTCGCATGAGTATTAACCGAACATTTCCAACACACCGTGGCCTTCTTGGATTTAGCCTTACCCTGCGAACCGACGGCGACCACAACATCATTGGCTGCCGGTGCAACAGGAACGGCCGGCAACAGAGGCTGAACAGGCTGCAACTACAACCCCGGCTGCTGGCCCTGCACCATCACACCCTGCTGCTGACTAGTAGGGAGCAACGGGGGCAGCATAGGAGGACCAACCGGACCCACGTACGCCTGCTGCGGAAACTGCTGAGGAAACGGCTGCTGTGGTTGCACCCCCTGCTGCGGAAACTGCTGGGAAACAGGCTGCTGTGGTTGCACAACCTGCTGAGCACTCTTCTTCTTCTTTCGCTTAGCACGCGGCGCAACCTAACCCGCCGCCTGAGCCTGAACCTGCAACTGCGGTGGCTGCTGGAATCCCTGGAAGCTCGGAAACGGCGGAGGCTGGAACGGGGCCAACTGCTGAGCCGGCGGCATGTACGCAGGCAGGCCGTACTGGCGCGACGGTTGCTGCAGCGGCCGGAACGGGACCGGGCCGGCAGGCGGCGCAGCCATCCCACCTTGGCCGGGAGGGAACTGCCCCGGTGGAGGCATGACGGAGATCGCCGACACAGGGACGAACGGTCCCTGCACCTGCTGGCCCGGCACCCCTCAACCTGTGGTGCAGCGTTAGTCTAAAAAACCTGTGGTGCAGCACATGCAGTGCAGCACGCACACGGTCCAATAATTTGAGAATGATGACCTTATGATGGCGGTATGCATGGTAGCTCTGCCCAGCTACAATCTGGGCGTTGCCAAGCTACACCTACGTACACAGTGTGCTCAGCTCTCTGCTAGGTCCATGCCGATCGAGCACAGAAGAGATGCATGGGGCTCTCTGCAGCTCTAGCAAGGCTACGGGAAGGAAGGAAGGAGGAGAGGAAGTGGCCGGGTCGTGGTCAGGGTAAGGCGGGCACTGTTGATCCATGAGGTGACCCATCACGCATTCATTCATCGCCAGCACAGTAGCTATAGCTCTCCTCCTACCTCGCTTTCATCGCGCTCTCTCTCCTCTCCGTGTCGTCGTCGTCCTGCCGCAGCAGCTTCCTGTTGTTGGTCTGTAGTCTCTGCTCCTTCCCCATGCGATGCAATGCAATGCAGTTCCACGTAAAGCTCCCTCTTGATTGCTGTCATCATTTATATCTGAGTGCAGTACTCCGCTCTTCACCTGCTAGCTTGCCTGCCTTCGTCTTCACAGCATCTCTCCTCTTTCTCTGTTCATCTCTCTCTCTCTCCAGAGCAATAAGTCGGCACCCAAAAGGAGCTGACCGCGGTCAACGTTCAATTCTCCCTACATTGACCAGAGGTGGCTACCTTCAGCTGGCCAGTAGTAGCTCTCTTCGCTGGCTTTACGTACGTATGTCGATGTCGGGCTCGGTGAGATTCAAACTTTCATCACTGCATAAATCGTGGTACGACTCCAAGCATGTCTACTGTTTGTGACGCCGAGTTTTCCCTTAATTCCCGCAAGAGTTGTAGGGTCTTTATTTGCACACAGAAGAGGTTGGAAAATTTTCAAATAAAGTTTCCACCTAGACTAGCTAGCTAGCGTAAATATACAAACAGCCCTGGGTCACACCTTCTTTCCAGATCTCTCTCGCAGTCACCGCATAGAGTTTCCCATTGGAGCATCTCTAACAGATCTCTTATACCGTCAAATCTCATGTAATAACTGTTTTAATACGGTTTTATTAGGTGGACAAATGGACCCGCGCAGATCCTGTATTTTTCGACCAAATCGTAAAAAAAATTAAAGCTCCTCTCAAAACAACCCCAATAGGGGTACATCTCGAGTGTTCACATCGAATCTTCCGGTTACCTTAATCGCTAGGAAAGTTTTGGCGGGGTGATATTTCAGTTCACGCCCTTCCGCCATTACCGCCACCTCGATATCCCGCGACTGTCTTACGATTCGCGGGATATTTGGTTTTACGGGATATGTTTCGCCGTTGCCCGCGCAGTACCGCGAAATAGGTTTTCGGTATCTTTAAAAGCCTTGTGCGGTGCCAGGATATAACAGATCTGTGAGAGATGCTCTTATACGATACTACGTATATGGTAGGATCTTCTTCAAATAGTAATATACTCTCAATATACTGTATATATCTGTACACATCCTTTGGATTCCCTGACGACAATATTTTCAACATATGCTTCAACCAGAATTTTCTTTGCTAGGTGCCGGTGGCGTGTGTCAGCCACTGATCGATCGAAGGTGTTCTCTTCTGGTCCGGCCGGCCGGTCAGCAACAGAATATGGCCTTGTTGTCATTTGTCAAACATATAGTACTGCATGCTTCTGCCCCGCCCCCGGTGGTGGTACTAGTATATTGATTCAACCGAAAGCAGGACTGAACTACAACTCCACTGCCACACACATCCTTTCTTGTCAACGTCTATTCAGTTTTAATGCACATCCATTCCATCGATCGATATCTATCTATACATCCATCGCCGTTGCTTTCCAAGCTAGCTTTGGTCTACCCTCCGGTCAAAAATACAGTAGTGAAGTTTTACAATTGTGGTGTTCAGGAACTATAGATTTAGAAATACAGCCTTCAAATACGTACATGGTAACTAAGGGCTAAATCCTTAGATTCACAGGATTTTCAGAACGCATGAATAGAAGAAAATGCAGGATTACAATGACATATATTCGTCAATTAATCCTACAACATTAGAAAACTATATCATTTTGGATCCATAGAAAACCCAAGAAATTGTAAAAATAGGTTGAAGTGGAAGGAAATGTTTTCACGAAATAGAGTGCAAAGGAATCCGTTGTAACAATTCCAAAGGATTCTCTTTGTAGGAAAAAAAATCAGAGCATCCAAATCCTCGAAATATCCTACTCAATTTTTTTGTATCAAATAAACCCTAAAAGACTGCTCAAACTTGCACCATCCAAAACAAAGTGGTACAATCTTCAATTCATCTCGTGAACCGTACATGTTCTCGTGTCCTAGAGGCCAGAAGAGTTTTAGGGTGATGAAAAATCGTGACTATTAGATGGAGATGCACTTGGGAGACAAAAATGGTGAAACAACTGCATGGACACATGCACGTACGTTAGCTTCACAAGCAAGCTTCCTTACTGCATTCGCGTCATATCGATCAACATACATATGTTACCCCTTTTTTCATTGCTACCATGAAGAGCTACACAGCTATAGTACTATCTGCAAAAAAAGCGCTTGCATGGCATAGCACGAACATGTGATCGATGCAGTAGAAGAAAGCATGCAAGAACATGCAGACCCTTTAATTCCCTTCTTTCCCTAGCTAGCTAGCTCACTATTACCACTACATAAAGAAGAAAGGAAAAAAGACCTTTCGATTGTCCTAAACATCATCCACATTTCAACTACAAACACCTGCTTTTCGTTGGAGATCAATCTACGTACCATTAGCTGGTTTTAATTCCTCAACCTTTTTCCAGCCATCCACAACACATCCCTTTCAACAGCCAAAGATGGTAGTGGGACCATGCTAACGCGCAAACTAATTAACTAAGTGCTCATGAAGATTATCGCCGACGAGGACGACAAGATCGACGAAGATAGTCTTCAGTTCCGGCGGTGGTGCGACCGCCCTAGGGTGAAGTCGAGGTTTGGCTCGCTCACGCTCGATGTCGTCTCCGACAGGCACGAGTTCATGTCAGATAGTATCTCTAGACTCTTGGACTGCATATGATCCTGCATTTGCATTCAAAATTATATTTGATGTTAATTTCCTCCCATAATTTACATATCCACTCTAATGTTACCATTTATGTTAACAGAATCAGGTTTGTTAACTGGTTGATTGAGTATCTGTACCTTGAAAGATTGCATGCTCTCGTTGTTAGAGTCACAAGGGAAGCCAGACCAGTCATCCTCCCTACACCAACAAAGGCACGGTATATATTATATGGCGAGAAAATGTAGCATCGCGCGATGCCTTTATAATTACTGGCATCAAAATTCAATGCTCTGTCAGGAGGACATACAACTACAACTGTTGCTCTAGCTAAGCTGACACGAGTGCATGATGAGCTCATGATTGAAGCATACATTTGTCAAGGTGATCCATGACAAAACCTTTGCTTGTCTCTATGAATTGTTAGGATACTTTGTGATGATGTCTCATTTACATGGAACTGATTTCTAATGCAGGAGTAACAAGACAGCAAAGAAGTGCATGCATGTGGGTAACAGACTGTTTTCTTTTTTACTTTAGTTGCCAGCCTAAAGTAGCAAAGCTTACCCAAGTCAAAGAGATACATGGCAGTGTGAGGTGATATCAACCAAAAGGCTAGCTAGCTAGCTTAGTCGATGCAATTTAATTAATCATATACTTTTGTCCTCCAGATAGTTTTGTAAAGCATACAGTATATAATGAGAGATGGGGTACTACACATTACTCTAGAGGTATAGGTTAATCCTAACTAGTTTACCACCACTACCATTTATCAAGCATGCACATAGAAGGTAACTAAAGAGTAACAGAATTTTGCTAGCTACACGTATTTCACACACAATCAATTAATTAAGCTAGTATGCATGAGCTTGTGACTACCTTGAGGAGCTATTCCACAGGGCACCACCATGAGCTGCGCCGACACCGATGTTCTCGTCATGGTCGTTTCCAGCCATCCTTCCATGTCGAGCCGCCACCGTGTCCGGCCTACCGCCGCCGCGCAGGTCGAGCAAGTTGTCGTCGCAGATCTCCCCGGCTGACCCGTTCTCAAACCCGTCGGCCTGATCTGCTCAACACATATGGAACGCGCATTAAGAAGAGAATAAAATGGAAGGCTGGAGCAGGTTTAAATTAGCATCCTATTCTAAAGGGAGCAAATAAAAGCATGTCTATCTATCTATCACACATTATTTGCATGCAGGTACTATTCACCTGACGAAGCTGCCGGCCTTTCGGTATTCTTCACCGTCCTGTACATCTGCAGTAGCAAAGGAAGTTTAGCTAGAGCAGCGGACGTATACATACGGAGAAAGCTAGCATATCTACCCACCAAACTTTATACACTCATTATTATCTTAAAAAGTCTTGGCTTTATAGCAGTATTTACTTGCTGCTGGGAGAGATCAAATCACAAAGGATCTTTATTGGCAAATCATAAGATTTGCAAGCGCATAAAAAGATATATCATGCCTGCTGGCCTAGACTAGCTGCAAGATTTGACATGACTGCTTAAGAGAAGAGGGCAAGCTAGCCAGTGGAGGAGGAGGGGAATAATGGAACCCACACGTTCACATTCTCATTTTACAGTTGATCATGTGTGAGATGTGTGTGTTCCTCCCAGTACTTTCTAGCTACTACTAGTAGGTTAGGCTGGGTAGCTAGCCAGTGTGTCATGCATCTGCCATGGATGTGAAACGCCACACCCACAGCATGGAGGGCTTGACCTATCTGTGCTAAGGAGGAGAAGTTTCCATGGTATTACAAGAGATGCAGAACAAGACAGGGGGTTGGCACAGTTGCTGCTTAACCACATCTGGGTCTCTAGCTCTCTCTCTCTGCCTTTATTTCTTCCTTTCACTTTGATCTGTTGCATGCATGTGGCCTTGTACAGCATTGAGCAGTGTGTGGTAGTAACTAGCACTGCTACGGCAAAGCAGACACGGGAGAGGAGAGAGGCCCAAGATCGAGGTGCACAGATCCATGTCCATGCATATCTCTCTCTCATTGTTTAGCATAGCAGCTCAAACTTATAAGAATGAGCTAAATAACTATCTAAATGCAAGATTAACTGTTTAATGCATGAGAGTGGCAAGGTTAAGAAAGAGGCAAGGTTTACCTGCAAGTGAGACTTGACATGAGCTAGGGTGAGATCCTTCACATCCATGAGTTCAAGAACTGACTTCGGCGTCGCCCCTGAAATTTATACATAGCCACAAGAAGATTAAGCAACGCGACAACCAAGAATCGTTTGGTGATCGAGAAGGCGGCCGGGCAAGCTAGCAGATACGTACTCTCGTGGCCGCCGAGGAGCTCGACGGCGTGGACGAAGCGGGTGTGGAGCGTTGACGTCCACCGCATGCGGGGCGCCCGCGCGGCGCGCTTTGGGGCCGGGAACCCGACGAGGCGTGCTCCGCAGCCCCCGCCGCCGCGGCGCCAGGCGCCGGCGACGTGGCACGGGTCGCAGTAGCACGGCGCCGCGGAGGCACCGCCGTGCGGAGGAGGCGGGGGCGCGAACGGCGTCGGGTAGAGCGGCACGCCCCGTATGGGCCTCAGCATGCCGCCTTCGGGGATGGGGACGGGGTGCTGGTTGTGGTAGTACAGGCCGGGGTGGCCCGGCGCGGCGGCGTGGTGCGGCGGCAGCGGCAGAGGCGGCATGGGAAACGGCAGCTGCAGAGACGGCGCCATGGACGGGTTCACGGCGCCGCTGGTGGTGGGAGGCCCGAAAAACCTGCCGCCCATGGCGCCGTGGCGGCGGTCATGGCCGTGGGGTGTGGCGGTCGCGGGGAGGCCGATCTGGAGGGACAGATCCGGCTGGGAAGGGAAGAGCTCCATTGATCTCTCACTTTCCCCAAGCAGCTAGCTAGCGTGTGTGTCTCCTCTTGAGCCCTCTCTTTTCTCGCTCTAGTTTCCTTGTTTGTGCAAGCTGGGGAGGCTTGAGCTAGATGGAAGGATACTCCCCTTTTAAGTGAGTGGAAGAGAGAGAAAGAGAGACAGGACCGGCCCGGCCCGGGGTAGAAATGTAAACAAGGGTTTTGGGGAATATGTGAGGAATAGTGCTTTGTCTGCAGCAGTTATGGTGAAGGCAAAGTGAAGTCAGTCTCCCATGAAGAGGGTTTGGGTGATTAGTTAATGATGATGACTGGCAGTCATTTTCGTAGTACTACATGTCTGGCATTCTCACACAGTCACACTTTGGGTAATTGACAGGAGATCACACTCTAGACTAAAGGGGTAAATATATATTCCAATTAATTACCACCACTTTTACAAGTAGTGTTCTTGCATGTAAATGCATGGTAAGGGCTGTGGGGTAGCTTGAAGGGCAAATTTCTTGTTCTTGTGCATACTATGCAAAACGCCTTTTGTGCGTTCCTTATGTTGGGGTTGTTGGCACATGTTTTTCTTGTTAGGCACCCATACTTTCAAGTTTCATGCACGAATATATCTCTCTCTCTCCCTACAGTCTCTGGATTTGGCTTAGTTCCAAAGCCTCACTTCTTCAAAAAGGAAAATAAGAAACAGTTGCAAACCTTTAGCAGTATGCATGCCAGCTTTGCATTTCAGAAGAAGACAACATGTGTCTAAGGGGTTTCGCTCACAAGGAAAACTTTTGGCACTTAATTGTCTCCAACCCTGGATGGGTATACGAGCGCACATGACTTTTTAGTTCAGAACCTCAGATCACATCACATCAGTGTGAAACTTAGCTGGTTTCTGATCCTGTGTTGGAGTAGTTCTTGGCCAAGCTTTTGCATCATTTGTTCGTCACCAAAATAGCCTTGGTTTCATATGAACAAAAGCGATGCATCACGTGGATGTACTCCTATTTGATAGGAGTATTGCACGAATTACAACAGATGCCAACATAAAGAACGATATTACTTTCTCGTTTTGAGTACAAGGTCACTATCAAAACTACAATTTTCAACCTAAAAAAAACTACAATTTCCAACTATACAAAACCACTATCTTTTTTCTAGAAGAATTGATTAGATTTTCTACCTCATACGATGGTGGTTATTGATATGAATATTGCATGCAACCAAAGAGAACAAGGCCAACATACGACGTACACCATGTTTAATTAGCCTGGAACATGAGAGGTTTTTTCACACAATTATTCTTGCTATTCATAAGTTAGATTTGTTTTCTTATATTAAACAATTTGATAAGCATTCAATACAAAAATAGAGGGAAGTATTACTATTATTAAGGTGGGAAGACAAATGAAATTGGAGTTAAACCTTGCTATTGCAATTACCCCCCCCCCCCTCCCCCCCCCTCCCCCCCCCCCCCCCCCCCCCCCCCCCCCCGCGCGGTTGTAGGCACCCGCCTCCACCGGACAAAGTTCGTGTTGAGGTAGCGACGACGAGGCTTGTTCTCCCGGTTAGTAGAGCCTGCCCCCTCCCGGGGGATTGTTGAGTTGGTGTTGTGCGATGCTCTAGGAAAGGGCCTTGAGTAAACAAGGGTCAATACTGACAATGTTTGGTGCTCACGAGCATTGTTTTCTTTCTTGTAGCCGCTAAATTGCGAGTTTCACGCATTAATTACCCATAGTTCGTGATTGTGCCTGGTGATAGAGGCTAGGACTGACGACGTTGGCTACATTGTTTTCTTTATTTTTTTCTCCTCTTTGGTTCTCGACCTAGTTTTGCCCATAAATCGGGCCACCCTCAGTATTTTTTCACTAGATTAACAAAATTTGGTAGAGAATCTTCCTTTTATGACAAAGAAAATCCCCCATTGTTGTTAGAACTTCCCTTACAAATGACTCGTTTACTGTTCAACAAAGCAAGATGATAAAAAACTACCCCGTCTTGAAACCCCAACAAGCTAACATGAGTCATTATGGATATACAGGCGGAACTGCTTAATATCCTTTCACGAAAGATTTATGATTTGTGTTTTATCTTTGAATATTTTATGTATACATACTTGTTATCCATCGGTGGTATATATACTCGTGTACGCATTGGTTGCTAAATGATCTCATCTTTAGCGGCTAGAGCCTCGGGATATTAGGGCAAGACGTTTTTACCGGCTAGAATAATAGCATAGTTTATAGGCCCTCCAGCACCTTAGGTTGTGTCTCCTGATGACTTTCTTGTGATGTTATTGATGATACTTTTATGTTCGTTTGCGCGGATTGTGCATTATTTGTGATGCTGAAGCCGGATGTCAATGAGATTGCTTGTATCAGCTTGATGCAATATTTGAATAAATGAAAACTTATTTTAACAAAATAAAAACTCAGCTCATCTGTCAAGTTTATCTGTCAGTAAATAGGTGATGTGGTCTCCAACATTAATCTTCTACCGTTGCTGATTGTATGTACTCAGTATGTATTAGTAAAAATTGGCATTTTAGAATACAATATTTTCAACAAAAGAATACGTTATATTTTTAAAATTATTGTGATAGAAGTTAATGTGTCGTGAAAGGCTACTTTACAGTTTTTTCTCGTACAAATTTAGAGTGTAAAAAAATATTGCAAATATGACCATTTAGGCCAGTGATGTCGTGCAATTTTCCAAAAATAAACAATATAAAATTTGACCAAATTACAGAAAACTGTTTACACTAGTTAACATGAAATTTATTTCATAATGTATATATTAATATTGTTTTGGTACTGTTGAACTTGGTACAAAAATTACACTTTTTGAATTTGGACAAAAAAGTATGGCCTTTTCTAAGAAACGAAGAGCATAGCATGACATGTTAGTACGTATTTAGAACTGCAGCGAGTCATCAGCAGTATTACTACTCACACCATTGAATGCCAACACATTGAATGGTATTGAATTTGTCATTAGCAGTAGCAGTAGGAGCAATAATACTGTAAAGAACTGAGCACTATCACTACTGTAGCCCTTGATTGAGATGATCATACAGACAACAAGAACAGTGCTGTACTACACTCTCTTCCCTCCTCACTATACAGACCAGGCCAAACCCTAACCCAATGGATGATGCCTGAGGATAGGAAAGCCTAGTGCATTGAATGCAGTGGGAAGCTTTTGGTTGGGTCTTTGGAATTGGCGCTTGTCAAGGCTCGCATAAACAAACAAATAGCTGCACTGTGGCCGCTGCTGCCGTGAGGTCACTGGAGGTCACCTCGGTGGAAAAATTGGAAATTCTAACCCCGGCCGGCCTTGGGTCAAAGGAACTTTCCTCGATCCGTGGTGTTGTATTGAAAACAGAATACTAGAAATTTCTGCACCGGCCTCTCTCTCGCAGCAATAGCATGATTAGATTAATAATTGATTAGATGTTGTATTTTGTACTATTAGAATTTGCTTTTATTAGTTTTCAATGAGGATCTCCAGAAAAAATGAAACGCTTGTGCACTGGTGGAGATGTGTGGAGCCTAGGCTTTAATGCTATGTAGGCAAAAAAAAAGTGATGTGGCAAGTAATTAATAAGAAGGGTGGAGGTTGGAGTAAACATTGCTAGTTACCATAACATCACATATTCCAATGCAATGTAAGTCTACAACCTAATTAATGAAGCCTTGCATGACACCATACTTATGTTACTATGCACTATAAGATAGTAACATAAACTAGTAATATATACATGTTACTACTTTATATTACTCTCCACTACTCATAGTGGGGTAACTTCGTTAGTAACGTAGATGCCACGTAGACAGAAATGATGACGTGTCAGGTAATTAATGAAGAAAAAAAGAGAGGTGGTAACATACTATGTTACTGTAACATCACATATCTCCAAGACAACTATGAGTCTATATCTAGTATAATATGACTTTTTTTACATGCCAACCACATATATGTACTACCCACTATAAAGATAGTAAAATATCTAGTTTATGTGTATGTTACGCATCAATGGTACGCTCCACTATGACTAGCCTAACTACCTAATCTTTGGGGCAGGGCCTGGACAACGGCAAATCACCTTCTTCCTTGGGAGGAGAAGTGTAGTTCTTGGGGCGTCGAGTTATGGAGTTAACTCTCAAGTCTTCAACGGTGGTTTAATGGCGTGGGCATCGTAACCTGTGCCTGGCTCGCGATTTCTTTGTCTGCTTGCAGTAGTAATTAGCTAGCGTCTCGCTGCCTGTCGTCCTTCTCGAACCCTTCGCTGACACCGCGAGTTCAGGGTCGACGACGATCTGTGCCAGATAAAAAAGCCTCAATCGGTCCTAGGGAACAGTGAGATCCATCGCGGTGGCACGTGAGGTTCAGAGTTAATCCGGAGAATTCACCTCAGATGTTTCCGAAATGTCTTTACCTCTGCCTAACTAGCTAGTACTGTTCTTGTCCTGAGTGCATGCACCACGTACGTGCGCGTAGTTTACTAGTCGCGTCAGTGATTAGAGGTATTTTAGTGGCCTCGGATAGTGCTAGAGATGTGTTTGCATAGTTGCTGTCATTTGACCTGTGATTTGTTTGATAATCTTTTTGGAATTTGTAATAAAATGTGTATGGAATCCTTACATGTACTGTATCCGCATCTCATGAGAAAATTAAGTGGCTTCCTCACCGTTGGATTTTCTCACCCAATCCTCTCTCGATAGCGTGTCGGTGTGCTAACCTTGTTCTATGGACGTCCCTGCTAAAATTCTACATCACCAATCTGATCCCTCTTAGGGATTCGTGCAACTGAAAAAACAGATTTTTCTATATATACGATTTTAATATTAAAAAACATTTATAAGTTTTGTCAAATCCATGTGTAATTTTTCGCATTGTAGGAGCATATCCAAGGCTAATTTGCACGATGGGACATATAGGGGCGGGGACATATAGGGGCAACCACACTCCCAGGTTCAAATCTAAAAAAATGCAAAGCCATGCGCGTTAATAATACTACATCCAAAGTTATTCGGATTCATAAATATGAAGGTCAAATTACAACCTACAATTATTCGAAGTGCATAATTTAAACATAAATAGTTTAAAATATTTGGAGTGCATAATTCAAATATAGAATTCAACGATTTCAAGTGTGGATTCACTTACTCTACAAGATCATTGAGTAGTTACACGTGCACCTGTTGATCTCGAATTTGTCAATGCATCTCTTGAAAGTTCACAACTTGTTATACACCTGGGACGCGAACATGTTTTTTGGGCTTTCCAAAATCATTTATGTGAGTTGTCCCTTCGCCCCCATCATCCACAATCATGTTGTGCAAAATTACACTACAATTCATCACCTACACAATATTTATGAATCTCAAGTCATTGCAGCTCCACAAACAATACCGTGACAGGGTTGGAGCACTCTAAATACCCTTTCCACATACTTCATAGCAACTTCTTGCATAGTTGCAAAGAACATAGTTTGTGACCTTGGACATTGGATATAGTCTTAAGAAATACCGCCCACTAAGGATAGATACCACTGGCAATATCCCATGGTGTAGCCACGCCGTAAACATCGTAGTTGCACGCCGGAGCCTCCCCGTCACGAAGTCTTTTGAACAATGGAGATTGATGAAGAAACATGCCAAATCTACAAGCATTTTGATGACATTGCTTCATGCAAGTATGATTGTGGTCTCCTTGGTGTGAAATTGGTACTGCCCGCAAAACCTTGTTGGATAGTTCTCCCATTGCCAATGCATGTGATCGACTGAACAAAATCTCCTTCTGCCTCGTTGGCCATTAACTTTGCGGTCTCTCCGACAGTTAGCTCATTCGGATATTTCGGTCCAAACACCTTCACCACGACATATGCAAATTTCATCGTAGCCTCAACGCATGTGCTCTCCCCCATCCGGACATACTGATACGTGTCAAACGTACCGATAATTTTTTATTGATCCATGCTTGTTTTGTGTCATTGTCACATGTTTTTACTATCTTATTATATCATTTTACGCATTTCATTGGACTACCCTATTGACAAGATGCCCAGTGTCAGTTCCCTGTTTTTGTTGTTTTCTATTTCAGAAAATCTACTTCTGGAAATATTCTCGGAATTGGACGACATTTTACGGAGAATTTTTATTCGTTAGAGGGAAGACCTGGACCAAAGGGGACCTGGAGGGGCCACCCAAAGGCCAGAGGCGACCCCCAGCCGCGGCCCCACCTGGGCCCACGGCCAGGACCTGCCCCTGGTCCTGGTGGATCCCCTCGGCCCCCCTCGACGTCTATAAATTGCTATTTTCCCTAAAACGAAAGGGTGGTGATTATTTTTCACGAACTCCACCCGAAGCCGCCGCCTCCTCGAAACCTAATTCGGGGAGATTCTGAAGCCAATCCCGGCACCCTGTCGGCGGGGAGATCGATCCCGGAGGGCTCTACATCTCCATGCCTTCCGCCGGGATGATGCGTGAGTAGTTCAAACTTGGACTACGGGTTCATGGCTGTAGCTAGATGGTTATCTCTCTCCCTTGGACCTTCATGTTTATGATCCTGTGAGCTGCCTAACATGATCAAGATCGACTATTGTAATGTTATATGATGTGTTGTTGGGATCCGATGGATTATGAAGTTATGATCAGATTGTGCAGGATTCTTATATGTTAATTTACGTTCTTGCATGCTCTCCGATGTTGCCAAGTGATTGCATGTATCTCCAAAAGAGAGTATTTATGCTAGATAGTTGGTCCATGCCACCTCTTGTGCCTGGGCACGAGCGACAGAAATGTCTAAGGACGAGGGTGTGCCGTTGCGACTAGGGGTAAAACAGCGGTGTTTATGTGTACGTGATTATAAATATTGCTTACGACATACACTTTACTTAATGCAATTATCTGTTACTTGCAACTTAATACCGATGGGTGACAGGCTGGATAGCGATCCCTAGGTGGACCTTTTAGACAAAGATGTAGTTGGACTCAATGGTCTTTGTTAATTGTTGTGATGCCTACATAAATATTACCAGGAACACTTTGATATAGCTAGATTAAGTTTGTGTCATAATCTTGTCAATTGCCCAACTATAATTTGTTTACCCGTCATATGAGTATTTTATTTATTGGAGAGACACCACTGGTGAACCCATGGCCCCCGGTCCATCTTTTTACATTGATTACAACTCCGTTTACTTCCTTTTCATATTCACTTGCTCGATGGTCCGTTTCCATATTTTCATTCACTACACTATACGTTTAACCGCTTTGTTTTCAGCAGAGCGGGAAGATTGACGACCTTCCTGTCGTTGGGGGCAAAATAATTGTTTGAGTGTGTGCAGGTCCATGTTCGTCGACGGTTAAGCGCCAGAGATCATTGATGTGCACCTTGTTGTTGATTTCAAAGTCCTACTGGTTCGATTAAACCTCGGTTCATAATTGAAGGAAAACTGCTACTTTCTACATCCACGCCTTCGCTTGGGGCACTACCCAACTACACCCATCAAGCAGTTTTCTTGCGCCGTTATCGGGGACTTTGGAGCTTCAGCAAGGGGAATCTCATACTCTCAATCACTTTACTTTTTTTTGTCTTGCTTATCTTACTTCTAGTTTTGCTTATTTACTTGTTTAAAAAAAATTAAAACCCAAAAAATTTAGTGTAGTCTTTATTTCTGTTTTGTTAGTTTGCTTTTTCAATATGTCTTCTTCTGAGAACACTACGTTGTGTGATTTTCCTAGCACTAATAATAATGATTTCATATGCTCTTCAATCGCTCCACCCGCTAATAAAGCGGAATCTTATGAAATTAAACCTGCTTTGCTGAATCTTGTTATGAAAGAGCAATTTTCTCGTGCTAGTACTGATGATACCGCCTCTCATTTAAATAATTTTGTTCAGTTATGTGATATGCAAAAATATAAAGAGGTTGAAAGTGACATCATAAAACTTAAACTCTTCCCTTTTTCTTTGAGAGGGAGAGCTAAAGAATGGTCATTGTCTTTGCCTAAAAATAGTATTGATTCATGGACTAAATGCAAAGATGCTTTTAATGGAAAATACTATCCACCTGCTAAAATTATACAATTGAGGAGTAACATTATGAATTTTAGACAATTTGATAATGAACATGTTGCTCAAGCTTGGGGAAGAATGAAATCTATGGTTAAAAATTGTCCCACGCATGGATTAACTATTTGAATGGTTGTCCAAACTTTTTATGCAGGTTTGAATTTTCCTTCAGGGAATTTGTTGGATTCGGCCGTGGGAGGAACTTTCATGTCCACCACATTAGGTGCAGCAACTAAACTCTTGGATGATATGATGACAAATTATTCACAATGGCATACCAAAAGAGCTCCAACTAGTAAGAAGGTAAATTTTGTCGAGGAAATTTCCTCTTTGAATGGGAAGGTTGATATGATTATGTCTATGCTTGCTACCAATCAGTCCCCTATTGATCCTAATAATGTTCCTCTTGCTTCATTAATTTCTCAAGAAAATGATCAAGTTGATGTTAATTTTCTTAATAGAAATAATTTCAACAACAATGCTTATAGAAATAATTTTGTTAGCAACAACTATAAACCTTATCCTCCAAATAATGGCAAATCTTATGGCAATTCTTATGGTAATTCTTATAACAATAACTAGAAATATACCCCGCGCGTTGCGACGGAAATTTCTTTAAAATAATTATTTCGTAAATAAAGGCATATACGACCCACAAAATTTGAAGTTGTTTCTAGAAGTATGGAAGATTCAATTGATCATAATTGTCAAAAGGCTAAAGTTAATTGACGTGGTTTTTTTTTTGTATTTGACAATTAAAAATTGGTGACGTGGACAATTGAATGTATGAAAAGTAGATGACATGGATATGTTGCATGCAAGAAAATATTGGCTTTAATGAGTGTCACTGGGATGACATGGCTATTTGGTTGGCTAAGAGAATGGATGATGTGGATACCTTGCATGTTAAGATAGAAAATAATTAATGCATGTTAGTGGGGTTTTGATTTATAAGAGTTATAGATAGGAGTGTGTCCACTGATCTTGAGAATGTCTTAAAAGATTTTATTACTACACAAAGAGCTTTTAATAAAACTGTTGAAGAAAAACTTGAGAAACTAGATAGTCTTGTCTCTAAAGTGGAAAATCTTGCTCATGATGCTGAAATTTTAAAAATTAGAACCACTCATCTTCAAGACAAGCCTATTGAATCTTTAAATGCTCTTTCTATTCAAATTAATAATAATGAGAGGATGTTAGCTCGCTTGCATGCTAGGTGGGCTAAGGAGGAAGAAGAAGCTAGAATTGCTGAAATGAATAGTAAAACTGTTAATGTTTATACTATCCAAACTACTAATTATGATCCTCCTAGCCTCTTTAAAGATGATGAAATTTATTTTTATAATTGCAATCTTAATGAAGTCATAAAGTTCCTAAAAAAATTCCAAGCCACCAAATGCTAGTAAGTTAAATATTGCTTTTACTAAACACATTACCAATGCTCTTATCAAAGCTAGGGAAGAAAAGCTCCAACTTGAAACCTCTATTCCTAGAAAATTACAAGATTGTTGGGATCCTACTATTAAGATGGAAATACAAGACTTTCATTGCAATGCTTTAGGTGATCTTGGTGCAAGTGTTTCCGTTATGCCTAAAAGTTTCTATGATATGCTTAATTTGAAACCTTTGGAGGAATGTCATTTGAGTGTGCATCTTGTTGATTCTTCTAAAAAGAAACCTTTGGGTAGAGTTGATGATGTTCTTATTGTTGTTAATAACAATTATGTTCCCGTTGATTTTATTGTTATGGACATTGAGTGCAATGCTTCTTGTCCTATTATTTTGGGAAGACCATTTTTGAGAACCGTTGGTGCTATTATTGATATGAAAGAGGGGAATATAAGATTTCAGTTTCCTCTTAGAAAAGGGATGGAACACTCCCCTAGAAAGATAATGAAGCTACTTTTGAATCAATCATAAGGTCTAGCTATGCTCTTGATGTTGCTAATGCCTCCGAAAAGACTTGATATTTGGCATTGCGCCTAGCTAAAAGGCGTTAAAAAAATCGCTTGTTGGGAGGCAACCCAATTTTTATTTTTTCTTTCTTGAGTCATGAAGTGGTTGACTCTTTAGAAACTTCATTGTATCTTTTAATTTTGATTTTTTGTGCCAATAATTAGCCTCTAATGTATTGCAAGTGCGAGTTGTTGATTTGCTGTCCAGAAACAGATTATGTGTGCCTGTTACAGAAAATCTCGAAAACTCCCAGAACGTGATCTTTTTCTGGATTGTTTTTACATAAAGCTTCATACTTTTATCTATTTTTTATTAGTTTTGAGTTTTTTATTTGAGTTAGGTAAGTGCCTCTTAAAATTCGCTCTTTACAGAATGTTCAGTTTTGACAGATTCTCCCTTTATTTGTACTCGCCTCTTTTATTAGCATTGTTCGCGGTACTTTTTGGAAGGACTGCCACTTTGAGGCTTAGTAAACAGTATCTAATGCTAAATCAAGTTTTTGCGATTTGTTTTGGTGGAACCCAAGTGGATTTTATTTTATGAGTACTAACCCTCTAATCAGTTTATGAGAAGTTTTGTGTGAAGGGAGTTTTTAAGTTCCACAAGAGGATGATGAAAGAAATTGAAAGATGGACAAATGCACAAGCTTGGGGATTCACCCATGGCATCCCCCTGGAAATTCAAGAAGACTCAAGCATCTAAGCTTGGGGATGCCCAAGGCATCCCCTCTTCTTCATCGACAACCATCAGGTCGTCTCCGTTGAAACTACGTTTTTATCACTTTACATATTATGTGCTGTTCTTGGAGCGTCATTTTACTTTGATTTCAGTTTGTTTTAGTTTGTTTGATGTTCATATACTTTGTTGGATCCTAGCTATCCTTTGTGGGAGATAGACACGCTCCGCTTTTTCATTAGAATACTCTTGTGCTTCGCTTATATTTTGTTGAGTATTCTTAGATACTGTTTTTCTTATCAACTCTTGTGATTAGCTTATATCTTTTTAAGAGCTATTAGTTTTTGTTACTAGACTCTCTTGTTCTTCACTTATATTTGTTAGAGAGTTGTTTTGGTTTCTTGGTTGATGTGTTAGAACGATAAAATGCTATGCATGTGGTAGTGGTATGAAATAGAAAAAAACTGCATAGTCTTGTAGATCACTATGTAGATAATTTGATACTCTTCAATAGTTTTGAGGCATTAAAATAACTAATGGTTAAAATGTGTTGGTTATTGTGTTAGAACTGATAGTGTAGAAGTGTTAGTAGAGTGTGGAGCCATACCTTTCTTAACTAAAAACAACCTAAGTCAATAATGCTATTGTATCATGAATTTGCTCAGTTGAAAAATAGTTCCTAGTGGGTAGTTACTGCTAAGGTCGGGGAAGCCAACGGGGCACTTGTGTCTCCGCTACGATCCCTCTTGGGGTGTTTTAATCACTTGTGCAACATTGAAATTGCTAGTCGTTTACAATATATGAATGCATTGTTGAGTTTTGGTTTTTGGCACTTCCACCTCCATATTTTGCTAGCCTCTTCGATGCTGTGCAATGCCCTCTCTCACCTCGAGATTGGTGCATACTTCGCCAGTACATCCAACCCCGTGGGAGAACTTCCTCTTGTTCTCCTACACATAAGCCAATTCACTAGTAGGAAAAGGGCTATAGCCGCCGGGCTCTCGCTGGCGAACAAAAAAAAACATTCGCCAGTGGTAAATATCATTGGCGAATGTTAGTTCCACTTCGCCAGTGGTACTTGCGCTACCATTGGCGAATACGCTCCCCTGTCCGCCAGTGGTAAGGGCGTGACCGGAGCGACCCCAGCGGGGCCATCTACCGCTGGCGAACACGGAGCTTGTCCGCCAGCGGTAAGTTAAGTACCGCTGGCGAACATGCTTTCCTGCTCGCCAGTGGTAGGTGGCCCCGCTGGGGTCGCCCGGGCCCTCACTTACCACTGGCGGACATGCTGAAGCTGTTCGCCAGCGGTAGTTTAAGTACCACTGGCGAACAAGCTGCCAGTTCGCCAGTGGTAACCTGGAGCTTCCACTTCAACTCGACCAGCCCCCATCCCCATTCCATTATTGCACCTCACTCTCCCCTTCACACTAGCTCAAATCTACCCCATTAAATCCCCACCCCCCCCCCCCCTCCCCATCATTTCCCATTAGTTTAAAAAAATAAAAACTAGTTTACTTGATAGATATAGCCTCACCTCCCTCTCTAAATCATATCCACCAAAGGATTTCCCTCCACAACTATTCTAGATCTAGATCTAGCCCCTCTCTCTCTCTCTCTCTCTCTCTCTCTCTCTCCAACACAAAGACTCAAAGATTTTTTTGTGAAATTTGACCGGAAAATTGTCGGAATTGACTATATATATGTGTGAAATTGTGCATTTTGTGGTTTTGTAAAAATGTGAAATTAAAATGAGTTGCCAATATTTTGCCGGGATGTTGATTAACTTTCGTCTCGGCAAATTTTGGCACTCCCTCTTAGGTCCTATTTATAGGAAGGTCATGCCGAATTTTTTCGTGAAAAACGATATATATATGGTTCTAATAATTGTATTATTTGTTTTTACACCGTGCAGGCGACAATGGTCACTTTGAGCGAACCTGTCGTGAATAGATATTTGAGGCATGCGATGGAAGACATGTTACGGAATAATCGCAAAATGATACAATGTCCGTGTCGAATATGCAGACTAGAGGGCGCCCTCGACCCCTTTAGCAGACAGTTGCTGGAGCACCTGCTCAGGCGTGGTTTTATGGAGGGGCACACTCAGTGGATAAGTGATGATGAAGAAATCCACGGGGCGGTGGCAGGAAATGATCAGGAAGGGTAGCAGGTCAATGATGACAATGAGGTGCATGAAGATGATCAAGAGCCTGCTCATCCGACACATGATATATATGCTGGAGAAGACAGTAATGAACAACACGTAACGGAGGAAGGCGAGGACACGCGGGCACCGCTAACTTCAGTCATGCGGGACCCTCATCTCAAAGACCTGCTTCTCAAGAAGACGACTAACCCCGGATCTGCTGCAAGAGAGCAATCTAAGCTGGCGCAACTAGAGATAGACTCGAATACTCTGTTGTATCCAGATTGCGAACCGAATGACTCCCGCTTGAAAGTAGCGCTCGATGTTCTGCAGATGAAGGCAAGATACAAATGGAGCGACGCAAGTCTGCAATACTGGCAGAGAAAGCTTCCGAAGGAGAACACGTGTCCTAAAAGTTGTGACGAGGCCAAGAAAATCATGTGTCCCTTTGACTTACCACACGAAAAATACCACGTGTGCATCAACGACTGCTACATCTTTCGGGAAGGGGACGCGGACAAGACCACATGTCCGGTGTGCAAGGCTGCTCGATACAAGAAAGGGAGGAATAAAGCTCCTCGAAAAGTTGTGTGGTACTTTCCGCTCATCCCCCGTCTGCAGCGCTATTTCGCGGACCGCAAGGAAGCAAAGCTCATGCACTGGCACGCAGAGAGAAGGGAGAAAGTTCTGAAAGATCCAGAGCGGAATGAAAAGGTAAATCTGACACACCCTTCGGATGCATGCCAGTGGAAAGCATTAGACGATGAATATCCAACTTTCGGGGCAGAGCCAAGGAACATTAGGTTGGGTGCGAGCACCGATGGGCTCAATCCATTTGGCAACCAGAGCAGCACACATAGCACCTGGCCCGTGTTCGTATGGATATACAACCTCCCGCCCTGGCTGTGCATGAAGAGGAAGTACATACACATGAGCATGCTCATTCAAGGGCCGAAACAACCGGGCATTGACATCCATCTGTATCTGAAGCTACTGAAAGATGAGCCACACACGTTATGGGAGGAAGGCGGGGTCAATACATGGGACACCCTAGCAGAAGAATATTTTCCTATGAGAGCCGCCTTGCTCCATACGGTGCACGACTTGCCCGGCTACGGATACGTCTCAGGCCAGGTGTGCCATGGACATAACGGATGTGTGAGGTGCATGGATCACCCTACGTTTCACCAGCTCCAGAAAGATCCCGGGTCTTCGAAAACCGTCTACATCGGCCATCGAAGGTGGCTACACATTAAAGACTCGTGGAGAAGGCGTGGAGACCTTTTCAACGACGAAGAAGAGCTCTGGGGACCTCCACGTAAGAGGTGCGGCGAAGAAATATATGATTTGCTGAATGAATGGGAAGAGTGCCCTCGGCCGGGAAAGAAGCAAAAGGCGCCAAAACCACTCCTGGATGTATGGAATACGAGGTCCGTGTTTTGGGACTTGCCGTACTGGCCCATCCTCGGTACGCCTCATTTCCTTGATCTAATGCATATCACGAAGAATGTGTTCGAGAGTCTGTTTGGCACTCTGCTCAACATTCCGGAGAGGACGAAAGATGGGCCGAAAGCAAGAAGCGACCTGATACATATGGGTATCCAGGAAGAGCTTCAGGGAGGACGCCCGGCTATTGATCATGACCAGTCGGAAGAGGAGACGGACAGTCCCAAGGGCAAAAGGGTTAAGAGGAACGACTATTACTGCCCCCCTCCTGCTTCACTCTAAGTCTGAATGAGATCGAACAATTGATCAAGTGCCTTCTAGGAGTCAAAGTGCCTTTGGGTTACTCGGGGCTAATAAGCAGATTTTTAGACCCGCAGAAACAAAAGTTCAGCGGGATGAAGTCTCATGACTATCACGTAATGATGATGCAGATACTTCCGGTTGCGATCCGAGGGATAATGGACAAGCACGTCTGTGAAACCCTTTTTGGCCTCTGTAACTTCTTCGACATGATCTCCCGAAAGTCAATCACCGGGAAGCAACTCTCAAGGCTGCAGGAAGAGATCGTCATGATACTATGCGAGCTTGAGATGTACTACCCGCCCGCATTCTTTGACATCTGTTGGTCCATATCGTGGATGATATCATCCATCTCGGGCCGTTGTTCCAGCACAACATGATGCCGTTCGAAAGGATGAATGGGGTCATCAAAGGATTCGTTCGTAACAGGGCCCATCCGGATGGAAGCATCGTTTAGGGCTTTCTCATCGAAGAGTGCACCTCTTTCTGCACGAATTTTCTGGACGTGGAGGACACTGTTGGTTTGCCCGGAAACAAGCACATTGGCAAGCTCGATGTAGCAGGTCACAAAAATGGCCGGAGGGAGTTGCATGTGTACCACGCTTGTCGACGCACCTATTTTAACAGGGAAAACTTAGTGGCTCTCCAACACATTCAAATTGTCGATACTTGGGTGGAAAAGCACAAGAGCCTGGCGCACGTGGCACCCTGTTCGGCAGCGGTAAGGTGCTTGTCGCTGGCGAACGCGAAGGGCTGTACGCCAGCGGTAAGGACCCCCACTTACCTCTACTAGCCCGTGCGCCTCGCTCTCTTTCCCCTCACTCGTCCCTCTCGCGCTCGATCTCCTCTCCTCCCCGATTCAAACCGCCGGCCGCCGTCCTCTCTGCCGCCGCCACCGGTCCTCCTCGAGCCCGTCTCCGCCGTCGCCGTCCACGCCAAGGCCACCGCCGCCGGTCCTCCTCACGCTCGTCTCCGTTGCCCTCCCCTCCCCTACCCACGGCTCGAGGTAAGCCCTCCCTCCCCTCCCCTCCCCACCGCGGTCACCTCCCCTCCCACCCTGACCCGGCCCTCCCCTTCCTGTCGTCGGTGCGGCCGGAGTCATCAGCGAGCGCGTCGAAGAGCCTCTGGAGGAGGATGGTGATGGCGACGCACTCGGGCTATCCACGTCGGCAGCCTCCATGAGCAGCTCCATCTCCGGCTCGGCGAGCTTGGAGCCCACCCTGCAGAGCCCGGCCTTGAGCTCCTGCAGCGTGACCCTGCCCATGCACTCCGTGTCCATGATCAACGCGAACATCTCCTTTATCACCTCCTTGAGCCTGCCATGTGTTTGTAGAAATGCCTACAAAGCAAATTAGGTTAGTTAGTTTTACCGGTGAGCCGTGATAATTTGCAAATTAGGTTAGGTTAGTAAGTTTTATGCAATGCATTTGTGCGATCATGTCAAAAAAATGTTCGAGGAAATTGGAGAATTCTATTAAGTAACTACACAAGCCTTCAGTTTTGAAGTAAAAAAAATAACGCTACATGCCTAGTATACTTCTACCATTCTAGGATTTAAATTTAGGTTTAAAAAAATTGCGGTTAGGTTTAAATTTAGGTTTAGGTTTTAAATTTAGGTTTTAGTTTAAATTTAGGTTTAGGTTTAGGTTTAAATTTAGGTTTAGGTTTAGGTTTAGTTAGTTCAAATGTTTCAATTATTCCAATTGTTATGATTATAATTCTTAATTCCAATTGTTTTTCCATATGCAGGAAGTTTAGAAGGACCTCGACGCCGTTGTTGTTCTCCGTTTTCAGATGAGATGATGAGAGTGTCGATGATGTTTTGTGGTGAATGTGTTGGTGGTGGTGGTGGATATGTGGTGATGCCTTTGTGGAATGTGGTGGTTGTTTTTGTGAAATGTGTGTGGTGATCGAGGCTGTTGAGCCCTTTGTGAATTTGTCGAAATGTTGTCGGAATGCGATCAATGTTGCAATGTGTGTATGAAATGTTTGCAGGTACCCCATGAGGCCCTTGAGATTGCCGGAATGTTGATTAACTTCCGTTCCGGCAAATTCGGGTACTCCATATGCCCTATTTTTAGCAAAGGTCATGCCGAAATTTTCCGTGAATTTTGGCATGACTTTTGCTAAACAATAGGACATATGGGTACCTTAGTATTTAATTAAGTGGTTTTTCTTATATTTTTTTGTACTAACTTTGACTTAATTTCCTCTTCAGTGAGAAGATCGATGGCTCACAATGACCAGGCCGGGGGTTCTCGGACAAGAGGTGACGATGCGTACTTGTCTATGCTTGGACAGTACACCGGCGCCGACAAGGAGAGCGAGCATGCCGATGATGAGATGGAGGCCCCATCTGCTAGCGAAGCCGAGCGTGGTGATGCTGGGACCACTACTAGTGGCGCCGAGGAGGGCGGCCCTTCTGGTAGCAAAGCCAGCAGAGAGCGTAAACGCAAGAAGAGGGAACCAAACAAGCTCTCCAGCACCCAACATGCATTCACAGAGGTGGACCCTAAAAGCGGCCTTCCTACGAAGCCGGGAAAATCAACGATGACAACCTAAAGGCGAAGGACAACGAAGGTTGGCCACCTACCTCATTGATAAGCCGCACACACGATACAATTTCCCGACACCCTACGATAACAAGGATCTCAAAACCAATATCATTAACACACAAGCCCTCGGCAAGTTGAGCAAAGCCTTTTCAACTTGGAGAGGAAATGTGACGAAGATGATTGAGGAAGAATGTGCCGATTTCGACGAGAACCACAAAGTGTGGCCCAGCATTTCCGAAGAGGACTTTGAAGAATTCAAGGACATAGCAGCCACTGCTGCAAAGCAGAAGCAGAGGCAGTGGGGGAAAGACATGCAGAAGAAGAACGTTGCTCCCCACAATCTCGGAAGCCGGGGTTACGTCAGAAAGGAGCCAGTTTGGCAAAGGAGGACACACGAAGGGAAGGGCCGAATCCCTACGACAAGATCAAAGAACCGCTCGCCCAAAAATTTGTTAGGGCCCGATTCAGGGATCATCCCAAATCGCATGGGGAGCTTCTTGAATGCCAAGGTGAAGGAACTTGAGAACAAAATTCTCGAGGAACAAAAAAAGGAAGAACAAGATCAATCTGAAGGCTCCTCAGACCAGAAGGGCCCGTATCAGACACCTTTCCTTAGGGCGCTAAACGAGACAAAGAAGGTGTCGTCGGATAAAGTGCCGCATCGTGGCAGTGTGGTCGGCACCGGGATGGGTCATAAACATTCCTACTACTTCCCCGACTCCAAGGAGAAGCGAAAGGAGCGGAAGATAGCCGAGCAATAAAAAATGGATGCGTCCATCGATGCAGCGGTGGAAAAAAGGCTCAACTCCCTCCCGCCCAACATCTGTATGTCCATCGGGGCTTGGTTTGAGGGGGCAAATAAGGGCCTCCCCCCCCCCCCATGATCAGCTTAGCAGGCTCCAGCAACTCGAGCGGTGTGGCGCCTGTTGTGCAGAGCCCGGCCATCAACCCTAATTTTGGTAGGGACGACTGATGTCTACTACACGCTTCTATTCTTGTAGACTTGTTGGGCCTCCAAGCGCAGAGGTTTGTAGGACAGCAGCAAATTTCACTTCAGTGAGTAACCCAAGGTTTATCGATCTCAGGGACGTGTAAGGTGAATGTATCCTCTCTCAAGCAACCCTGCAATTAAGATACAAGAAGTCTCTTGTGTCCCCAACACACCTAATATAATTGTCAGTTGTATAGGTGCACTAGTTCGGCAAAGAGATATTAAAATATGGGTAATATGGATGGTAAAACAAGGTTTTGTAATTCTGTAATAAAAATGGCAGCAAGCGAACAAGTGACAAATGTGACTAAAACGGTGTATCAATGCTTGGAAACAAGGCCCAGGCTTCATACTTTCACTAGTGACTACTCTCAACATCATTAACATAATTAAACACATGATAGTTCCCACAAAAATACATGCATGGTAGATGTTACTCGGAGATCATTCTTTCGTGGATCAAATAGGACGAGAATTGCGTAGGGCTACAAAAAGAACACCTTAAAGATCATATTTCACATCTATGGACACTTCATGCTGTCACTATCCGCATCCAAAGATAGTACTAACAAACACCACAACCTATTTCTTGAATAGTCTCTTTCTTCAATAACACAAGCATCAAGAAACCTCATGATCTATTCAATCCAACAATAATAAAGAACAAACTCATGATGAAGATCCCTCTAAGCTATTATCTTTAGAGTCACACACTGTCACCGAGATACCATGATCACAACGGTGACTCCCGAACTTATACTAGATGACACCACTTGAGCTAATCATATCCATCACACATAGGGAAACATCATGTATTCAACTATACTAACAAAGCTCATGATCACAACGAAGATCACATCATGGGAGAGAGAGATAACCACATAGCTACTTGTATAAGCCTCAGCCCCGGTGAGGGACTACTCCCTCCTCATCACGGGAAGCAGTGGTGTTGATGGAGATGGCTCCGGCGGTCGATCCCCGTCCTGGCAGGGTGTCGGAACAGGACCTTCTGAACCCCCGAAACTTGTCGGTGATGGCGGCGGGGCTCTGTATTGTATTAGGGAAAATCCTTCAGGGGTTAGGGTTTTTTCTCCGAGACTTAATTTATTGGCAAAACCCATCGGGGAGCGAGTTCCGAGGGGCAGGGACGGTCGGCGGCCGCGGGTGCCCCCTGGGAGGCAGGCCAAGCCCATATGTGCCCTATGGGCTTCCCCTAGGGTCGCCCTTTTGGCTAGTGTCTTCATTTTTCCAATAAAAAATCTCCGTAAATTTTCGTCCAATTTCGAGAATATTTCCAGTAGTAACTTTCTGCAACAAAAACAACACAAAAACAGGGAACTGACAATGGCCATCTTGTCAATAGGTTAGTCCAATAAAATGCCTCAAAATGATATAATATGATAGTAGAAACATGTGACAACATCACAAAACAAACATGGAACAATCAAAAATTGCTGATACGTTTGACACGTATCAGCATCCCCAAGCTTAACTCCTACTCGTTCTCGAGTAGGTAAGTGATAAAAAAATAATTTTTGATGATACATGCAACCAACACAATCTTGATCAGGATAGTAATGTAAAGCATAGGACATGAATGAAGTGATACAAAACAATTGTCTATAGTTGATAGCAAGAAAGCAATGAATAACCAAGTTGAATCATTAAAGTAAAACCTTTCATAAATAGTACGTTAAAGACATGAAAGCAATGTGACAAACATATTTGGCTAATTCTCAAAGGTAATGGTTCCACGACAAAAGTGTTTTAGAATCAACACAAAGGAAGATGTAAGTATTAGCAAAAAGCTTCAACTTCCAACGGCTTATCTTATAGATAAAGTCAATATAAATATTCATGTTTTATCTGACGATGAAATATGATCAATGATACCCAGGGTCAATGCTGTATGTTTGCTTTGGTGGAGATAGAAGGAAAAGGAAAATTGACTCAACATTTAAAAGTAAAAGAAAGGCCCTTCGTAGAGGGAAGCAGGGATTACTCATGTGCTAGAGCTTTTTGATTTTGAAAAATAGAGATAAAAACAATTTTGAGAGATGCATAATTCCATCAACGATTCCATAGCTCAGAAGCCCATTAGTCCCCTATGTCAAGCAAGGTCTTTAGAGTTGTGAGAGCGGCTGGTTTTAGAGGAACGAGTACATTCTTCTTTCTCCTTTGTTTCGCCACTAACCAATGTTTGAGCTGATTTCTCAGATTTTCATTGTGCGGAGGAGAATTGTGAGTTATATTTATATTTTGCTTAAGCCGCTCTCGGGTTGATTCAAGTGGGGATGTAAACCATCAACACCGGGTGAAATAGAGGGGAAAAAAGAAAAATAAAAGAAAAACCTTGCTCGACATAAGCTATAACGAACCCCCTCCTTACTTCCTCATGAGCTTGAAAACAGAGGTACCAAAACGAGAATATTTTGAAGGTTTTAAAGGTAGCACATGACAAATTTACTTGGAATGGCAGGAAATACCATGCATAGGTAGATATGGTGGACTTAGCTGGCAAGATAGTTTGGCTTTGGGATTTGGATGCACGAGTGGACATCACACTCAGTACAGAGTTTTTTGGCTTAGCAATAATGGTATTTGAAGCAAACATCCAACATTAACCGGTAACAGAGTAACATAAGACATCAGTCAATCATAACCATAAACACTCCGCACTGTCTCCCTTGTTGACCAAACAGTTCTTTTGATGGAAAGATTAGCTTTATGAATTAACAACTATGAAACACCACACAGTTTCAAGCTTTTAACTGTATTTCTTTACTAATCAATTTCCACTCAAATAACCAGCAAGTTTAAGCATTCATCTTAATAGCTCAAAACAATTGAGAAGCATCAAGTATCTGATGGCCTTGAACTTAGCTTAGGTTGAGACTCCAAGCGCAGAGTGTGTAGTATAGGAAAGACGGTTTCCCCACGAGGGGTGACTCGAGGGTTTAATATCGAACTCTCGGGGAATCAGTAGTGAAAGATTTATCTTCTTATCCTTCTCTTGAAAACCTGCAAAACAAAGTAATTTTTTTTGTGCCCTCAACCTCACCAAGTGGTTGTCAAGCACAAGGTGTGAGAATGATATGAAAATATAATAAATGCAAAACAAGAAATAAATATGCAACGATGATAAATAAATATGCAAGGATGGTGGAAACAATGATGGATGATATTTTTGGGTTTTGTATTGTGAATGCAAGATATAAAAGTATTTTTGTATTTTCGGATTTTTAAATGGCAGAAAATGGAAAATGCTTATAAGTTGTTGGAAAGGTGTTTCTTATGATTAAAAATGGACCGGGGTTCATGGTTTCACAAATGCACTCTCTCTTTAATAAAGTGGTAGATAATGGAACACTAGAATTGACATATGAGATTGCAACAAAAAGGTTTCATGACAAGTTACTAATTATATGGGCATCACGGAGGGAGGCGTTTTGGTGCCCGGGCTCATATGAGCCCGGTTTTGTTTTCGATTTTTTTAAAATAGTAAAATGTTTCGAAAAATTCTGAAAAAAATTAGACATGAACATATTGAAGTATTCAACACTCGTGTAAAATTTCGACAGAAAATATCAAATTTTGCGCCCTGTGTAAAAAAGACAAATCTGTCTTTTTAAATAGGTGAACAGTCCACTAGTTTGTCTGTCAGATTTTTGTCTTTTTTGCCCAGGGCGCAAAATTTTATGTTTTCTGTCGAAAATTTACACGAGTGTTGCATACGTGAATATATTTCCGCACAATTTTTTTCAGATTTTTTGAAGCGTTTTCAAAATTCAAAAAAAATCGGAACAGTAACCGGGAGCATATGAGCCCGGGCACCGTTTTGCATTTCCGGGCATCACGTCCTAACATAGAGACCATTTGTTTATTATTCTCTCTTATACTCCACCATGATGTGAACTAAATCTTAGCACCTCAGTAATTAAGATAAATCAGAGTATAGCTTTAAGTCTTATGACATGAAGTTAAAATAAGAACATGCTAGATCTAGTCATGGAGAAGTGGCAATGGTCACACCCACACCTCCGGTAGCATGGTATTTTTCTTTATCCCTAGTGAGGCAACAAAGTAAGGTAAAAATTCCCAAGTGGATCGCGGAACTTCTCTCACTTTCACCGCACTAGCCACCCCCTCATTACTCCAACTAATGCACACGTTCCCCCACACACGCTCTCATACACATGCTTGATCAAAACAAGTTAACAAGAACGGGGTACATAATATGCATCTACTTTCATAACTGAAACAAAACAATTGCAATCTTCAAACATATATTAACTCATAAAGAGATCCATCACAAAGGAATTACATAGATGACCGTAATCATGTTCGGCAGCTCATACGGTGCTAATTAGTGAAGCTCAAGAGAGAGAAGAGATACATAAGTTACTTCCACAAACCCATAGTCCAGGGGTGGACTACTCCCTCTTCATCATGGAGACGGTGGAGATGTCGTTGGGGGAGATGGAAACCATGCCGGCAGCGCTCTGCCGGAGTTTCCCCCCTCCAATCTGCAGCTCCAAATCTCTGTTTTGGTGTTTCTGTGTTTTCGGCGCCCCCCCTCCGAAAGGCGTCGGGAGACTATTTTTATAGTCGGTTTTAGGTCAAGACGAAGGTTCTGGAGAAAAGATCGACGGCAACGGAGCCTCGAGGGCCCAGATGAGTGGTCCCATACGGCCAAGGAATCTGTTCGCGTGGGCCATCCTCTTCTGGCCCTCGGGCCTCCGTTTGTTCGCTTACTTCGCTTCTACGCTTTGTTCTTTCCAAAAACCGACGCTCGTAAATTTTCAGGTCATTTGGACGTCGTTTGGGTCCCTGAAACATCAAAATATAGAAAATAGGGTTTTCTGCCAGTGCAGGGTTAATTCCAGAAAAATAGGAAAACTGTGAAATATTCCCAAAATCAATATAAATCAATGATATAAACCTTATATGATGAAAATATGATTGAAATATAAGTAATATAATGCAAAGTTCATGTATGCATTTTACATGCATCAACATCCCTAAGCTTAACCTATACTCGTCCTCGAGTATAAAGGTGATAAGACCATCATGGACTTTGCATTTTAAGACTATCAATGGATATCAAAGATGATTACTATTGCTACATAAAGTCAAATGATTCATTCTTCAAAGGAGTAGCAAGATGCAAGATAGATTATAAAGTGATATCAAATATTCAATGTAAGGATGTTCAATGATAATTCACAAAGTGCAGCATAGAAGAAAGTACTATGGACCAAATGTATGCATAATGAAAAGTAAAAACATCCTATGATGGTCATAGAGTACTCTTGTAAATCTGAATATAAAAGGTGGACACTTTGGAAAGATATATAAATGAATAGAGGTAAAACATGAATAAGTTTCATCTAACTTCCAAATGCTTCTACTTAAGTTAATGTTTGCAATGTGGTATTCATTGGTGTCAAGCTCTCATTGCCCCCATCATAACATCTTGAATGGTTAAAGTTTAAAGTGAAAGCAAATATGAGTAGTGTGCTTGACAAAGTATGGGTTGAAAGCTTCATGCCCTGTGGATACGAGTACCTACACCATGGTGTTACTCAATTTGGGCTACCAAGCAAGTTCAAGTTAAAGTCATTGTAAAAATAGCGTCATCAAGAGGGTCAACTGTGGTACCTCTTGTCCCAGGACATGGAACAACCCATGTCAAAATGACAAGACAAACAAACATAATGAACAATCTCAACACCCTTTTTATTTACTATTGATATAGCTTTTTTATTATGAGGTGCATCACTGAAGGTTCACAATAGCATGTAAGTAAATTTCCACCATGAATGATGCATGGCTTAGATTAGCGGCCTAGGTGTCTCTCTAGCCATTTGTGCAAACTACTTCAACTTATTTAGTTTCCACATTTATTTGGCACTATGATAGGCATCCATAAACAAAAGTACATGATATCAACTAAATATAATTAAGAACATGTTGAAAGCTTGCCATGTGACAGCACATATGGGCTAACTCCCAACCAAGACTCTTGTCAAGCTCACAGCTTCATAATTTTAATCACAATGGTTCATGTTTATTAAGTGCAATAAAAGTAAAGTGTGCATCAAGTTCGTGAGAGATTTTTAACCAACTTTTCCCATAACAATCAATAACATAAGTATTTAAATTCAGAGGTATAGATAATACAAAATAACATGATAAACATACTCGGAATAGCATAATGCTAATAGGTAGATATGGTGGACTCACTGGCAAAACTTTGGTTGAAGGTGTTGGATAACAAGTTTTTTGCTTGTTGGAATTTTTGGGCTAGCAAGAGGGAGAAAGTTGACCGTCTAAATGCATGCACAAGTGTCCATAGAACTAACCAATCCATGTTAAACAAAGTAAAGTAACATTCATCATCAAAACATGAATAAGAGATAGCTTTTGATAAAACACTTGCAAATTAACACTCATTAAAAAGCACATGATTCATGCAACTATATGTATCTTTTTAAATCAACTCAAACATCCCTTTACCAATCTTTTTAATAGAATCCAACTTAATTCAACCCAAATTTTCAGTAGCTCTCTCATATAAAAATGACACTTGTGGTCTCAAAAATCAAACCAAAATAAAAAGCAAATAAAAGACGGTCCAAGTTTATGCGATAAAGTGCATTGATCGAAAAACAGAAGTTAGACGTGTGCAAACCGAGAGTGTGTTGGTCCAGTGGGGTTGTCTTCACATACCCAAGATTATGGTCGTCACCATCCTTGGATACCTCTTGGTGCATCTCCTCTAATCCCTGTGAAAAACTTCAAAACACTGTTTCTCCCATTTCTTTTCTGTGGGGTGACATTAGTAGTGATAGACAAATGAATTGCTTGCTGCATAAAATCATTAAACAAAAATTCATATGAATTTCAAGAAAGTGTATAATGTTGTATGCCTACTTATAAACTCAATTGGATCAAAAATATTCAAGTTAAAAGTTCAAAGAATGCATCAAACAAAATGGGACAGAATCTGTCCAGAAAAACAGCAGCGGTGAAACGCATTTTTCTACCCAGCTTAAGAATGTCAAAAAATTCTGAAAACATTCATGCATACATAGGATGAAAATTTTCAGTTACAGTAAAAATTTGAGCTCATTCGGAGTTACAGAATATGAATGAAAAATCAAACCATGCATAGATTCGTGCTGGAATAAAATCTCCGAATGCAAAAAGCAACTTTTTCAAACCAAAATGGGTAAAACTTGGTACTTTATTAAAAATTCCAGAAACAAAACTAAAATATAAGTCTCTTGTTACAGCAAGAGGACACAAAGAAAATCAAAAATAAAAACAACCAGGTTGCCTCCCGTAAAGCGCTTTCTTTATAGCCATATAGCTAGGCTTCTTACTTGATATTTATGATGGACGAGGCTCATGAGGGAGCTTGAACTTTGATATGTCCCTCTTCCTTGGGAAGTGTTCCATGCACTTCTTGTGTGGAAACTGAAACTTCACATTCCCTTCTTTTGAATCAATGATAGCACCTGTTGTACGAAGAAAAGGTCTTCCAAGAATAATTGGACTAGAGGTTTTATTCCCCATATCCATGATTAGAAAGTCAACAGGTACAAATGTCATATGCAACTCTACCATAACATCACTTACTTTTCCTAAAGAATGTTTAATGGAATCACTAGCAAGTGCAAGTTCAATAGAGCATTTTTCAAGATTCTTTAATTCAAGAACTTCATATAATTCTTTAGATAAAACAGAGACACTAGATCCTAGATCTAATATAGCATGGTGTTTCTCTTTTCCAATGGTTAGTAGTACTTTGGGAATCCATACATCCCCAAGCTTAGGTGGTATCATAGCTTCTTGGTTGTACCTAGAAATCTTTTCTTTTAAAACATGATTAGCAATATAAGAACCAGAACCTGCTTGGTTAGAGTTGATGGAAGGATCACTTGCAACTTTTTGTAAGATAGATATTAATTCATGCAAGCTAAAATTATCTAAGTCAAGTAGTGGTTCCTTGACTTCACTAAGAATTTTAACTTCCTCAACTTTTCTTTCATTTCTCTTTCTTAATAATGCATCCAAAGCTATTTTGAGATCTTTCTCTTCTTTAACAGATTCTTCAAGATTCCTTTCCAAAAGTTCTAGCATAGAAAATATTTTGTCATTAAATTTCTTAGTTGCTCCCTTTTTAGACTTGGCATTGTTTGCTACCATTTCCATTCTTGCAGCAATTTTAGAAAGAGTGTCATTAGTTTTCTTCATCCTAGTTTTTGAATAAAGGATGAAAGAGCGTATTTCATTTTTAGTAGGACGCTCTTCCACATAGTTTTGTAGATCTAATATTTACTTATCAATAGAAACTTTTAGTTGTTTGTTCCCAGTTTCATCTTTTGTTTCTATAGAACTCCCAAATAAATTTTCCATTAAATTATTAGCATGTGAGGGATTACCCGAAGCAAATCTTCCATTAGTCAATGAGTCTAGAAAACATTTTGACCAACCATCTAGACCATTATAAAAGTTTCTTATCAAAGTAGCAGGGGTATGCTTGTTGACACCATTTTTATTAATATCCTTCATTCTATACCAAGCATCCATTAATGACTCTCCATAGTATTGACCAAAATTGTTCATTCAAACACTAGAATCCACTTTGGTAAAGTTTTTATGTGTTTTTTAATTTTTAAATGAAAAACTGAAAATAAAATGACACTAAACAATGTAAACCGAAATAACAAATGCAACACAGAATGCAAAACTGAAAATAAAATATGCAAACCGAAATATAAATATGATATGCAAGACAATAACAAAACAAAATAAAATTATTTGAAGGTAAAGATGGATAAGATGATGCTCACGTAGGTGCAACCTCCCCAAGCTTAGGTGTTTGCACAAGTTGGTGATGAAGTTGACTTTGTTGTGAGATACTCCTTTGGACAAATCTTTACAGCAATGATTCCCCGGCAACGGCGCCAGAAAACGTCTTTGATGGCCTTGAACTTAGCTTAGGTTGAGACTCAAAGCGCAAAGCGTGTAGTATAGGAAAGAAGGTTTCCCCACGAGGGGTGACTCGAGGGTTTAATATCGAACTCTCGGGGAATCAGTAGTGAAAGATTTATCTTCTTATCCTTCTCTTGAAAACGTGCAAAACAAAGTAAATTGTTTTGTGCCCTCAACCTCACCAAGTGGTTGTCAAGCACAAGGTGTGAGAATGATATGAAAATATAACAAATGCAAAACAAGAAATAAATATGCAATGATGATAAATAAATATGCAAGGATGGTGGAAACAATGATGGATGATATTTTTGGGTTTTGTATTGTGAATGCAAGATACAAAAGTATTTTTGTATTTTCGGATTTTTAAATGGCAGAAAATGGAAAATGCTTATAAGTTGTTGGAAAGGTGTTTCTTATGATTAAAAATAGACCGGGGTTCATGGTTTTAGAAATGCACTCTCTCTTTAATAAAGTGGTAGATAATGGAACACTAGAATTGACATATGAGATTGCAACAAAAAGGTTTCATGACAAGTTACTAATTATATGGGCATCACGTCCTAACATAGAGATCTTTTGTTTATTAATATGTCTTATACTCCACCAAGATGTGAACTAAATCTTAGCACCTCAGTAATTAAAATAAATCAGAGTGTAGCTTTAAGTCTTATGACATGAAGTTAAAATAAGAACATGCTAGATCTAGTCATGGAGAAGTGGCAATGGTCACACCCACACCTCCGGTAGCATGGTATTTTTCTTTATCCCTAGTGAGGCAACAAAGTAAGGTAAAAATACCCAAGTGGATCGCGGAACTTCTCTCACTTTCACCGCACTAGCCACCCCCTCATTACTCCAACTAATGCACACGTTCCCCCACACACTCTCATACACATGCTTGATCAAAACAAGTAAACAGGAACGGGGTACATAATATGCCTCTACTTTCATAACTGAAACAAAACAATTGCAATCTTCAAACATATATTAACTCATAAAGAGATCCACCACAAAGGAATTACATAGGTGACCGTAATCATGTTCGGCAGCTCATACGGTGCTAATTAGTGAAGCTCAAGAGAGAGGAGAGATACATAAGTTACTTCCACAAACCCATATTCCAGGGGTGGACTACTCCCTCTTCATCATGGAGACGGTGGAGATGTCTTTGGGGGAGATGGAGACCACGCCGGCAGCGCTCTGCCGGAGTGTCCCCCCTCCAATCTGCAGCTCCAGATCTTTGTTTATAGTCGGTTTTAGGTCAAGACGAAGGTTCTGGAGAAAAGATCGACGGCAACGGAGCCTCGAGGGCCCAGATGAGTGGTCCCATGCGGCCAAGGAATCTGGCCGCGTGGGCCATCCTCTTCTGGCCCTCGGGCCTCCGTTTGTTCGCTTCCTTCGCTCATACGCTTTGTTCCTTCCAAAAACTAATGCTCGTAAATTTTCAGGTCATTTGGACGTCGTTTGGGTCCCTGAAACATCAAAATATAGAAAATAGGGTTTTCTGCCAGTGCAGGGTTAATTCCAGAAAAATAGGAAAACTGTGAAATATTCCCAAAATCAATATAAATCAATGATATAACCCTTATATGATGCAAATATGATTGAAATATAAGTAATATAATGCAAAGTTCATGTATGCATTTTACATGCATCAGTATCCACACAATGATCTACAAGACTATGCAGGTTTTCATTTCATTCCAATATCACATGGATAGCATTTTGTCACTTTGACAATTCAAACAATTTATCAATAACAACTCTCCAACAAGTATAAGTGAAGAACAAGAGAGTTTAACATCAACAACTAGCAGCTCTAAACAAGATAAAAGCTAAAAATGAGAGCTTACTAGCAAACAAACAGTAGCTAAGAATACTCAATAAGATATAAGTGAAGCAAAGGAGTATTCAAATGAAAAAGCGGAGCGTGCCTCTCTCCCACACAAATAAAGTTAGGATCCAACAAGGATATGACCAGCAAACAAACAAAACAAAACTTAAAGCAAAAAGACGCTCCAAGCATAGCACATAATATGTAAAGTGATAAAAATGTAGTTCAACGAAGATGACATTATGATAGTCGATGAAGAGGAGGGGATGCCTTGGGCATCCCCAAGCTTAGACGCTTGATGGTTCTTGATATTCAGCGGGGGTGCCGTGGGGGCATCCCCAAGCTTGAGCTCTGATCCATCTTCAATTTCTTCATTATCCTCTCCTTTGGAACTTAAAACTCCCTTCACACAAAACTTCTCATAAACTGATTACAAGGTTAGTGCTCATAAATTAAAATGCACATGTGTTCAACTCAAGACAAATTGCAAACAACTTTATTGGGCATTAGCTACTGTTTACTAAGCCTAAATATGACACTCCACCTCTAGAGTATTACATTTGACGATAGTAAAAGAGACGAATACAAAATAAAAGCAGAATCTGTCAAAAACTGAACAGTCTGTAAATATCGATTTTTTCAAGGCACTTCTGTAGCTCAAATCAGAAAACTCAAAACTAACGAAAGATTGATAAAAGTATCAATCTTGCTGTCTAAAAATATCAGAAAATAATAAAATTCAGGGATTGTTCGAGATTTTCTGCAATAGGCGCATAGAATCTGTTCCTGGACAGCAAAACAATACCTCGCACTTTCAATGCATTAGAGGCTAAACTTGGCACAAAAACCAAAAGAAAAAGATACAATGAAGTTGCTACAGAGGCAACAACTTCATGACTCAAGAAAAGCAAAAACAAAACTGAAAGAAAAAGATGGGTTGCATCCCAACAAGCGCTTTTCTTTATAGCCTTTTAGCTAGGCTTAGTGGTTTTCATGATGCTCTCATAAGAATAAGAGTTGAAACATAAAAGAGAGCATCAAGAAGCAATATCAAACACATTTAAGTATAACCCACTTCCTATGCATTGGAATCTTATAAGAAAATAAATAATTGGAGCATAAACCTACAAGCATAGGAAGGCAAAGCAAATGCAACATTAAAACCTTCAACATAAATATGGGAAACTTCATAAGATGAAAATTTATATAACCAAGTTTCCCTCTATCATAATAACTTTCGTAGCGTCATAAGAAAACTCAATAATAAAGCTATCACATAAAGCATTTTTCTCATGATTCACATGCATAAAACTATTATTACTCTCCACATAAGCAAAATCATTATTATTAATAACATTGAGAGTAGGATTATCATATAGAACTTGGACATGATAGAGTAATTGTATATTAGAAAGATGATGTTCAGTAGGAGAGTAATAATTATGACAAGTTTCATAAGGATGATTAAAATTGTTATTTATGGCATAGTTATCATCACAATAATCATCAAAAACTGGAGGCATAATATCATCATAAGCAAGGGGATAGTCATCTTTCCAAGCATATATTTTTGTAAACAAGTCATTATAACTCTCAATACCAAACGGATTTTCAAACCCAACATCCCCAAGCTTGGGTTTTTCCACATTATGATTAGAAGAAACATGAATATTACCAACAATATAACAATTGTTAATATCATCATTTTCAAAATTGGTGCCAAAAAGATTTTCAAGATCATAAGTAGTATTATTTTCCCAATCATGATCATCACAATAAGTAACAGGCATAACATAATCTTCTTCAATAGTGCCTATGGACTTAACATCAAGATAATAATGAATACAATCAAGCGGATTATCTTCAATAATTTTTTATTCATGCTCATTAGGAACAACAAAGATGGGATAAATATGTTTAGGGGATGATATTGTTTCCTCTTTCTTTTTACTCCTCCCTCTCTTCTTCTTCTTCACCACCACCTTAGGAGGGAGTGGTTGGATAGGAAGCTTCTCCACATAATCTGATTTATTATTAGAAAAGATAGGAGAAACTTGGGAGAATTTCTCCCTTTCATTATTGGCAACATAAGAAACATTTTTTTCTTTCATACTTTGGTAAAGTGCTATTCTTTCTAATTTTTGCTATGTACGCATTTTTGCGGCAATTCACAACACAATAAAGATAGCATCCCCGAAGAATGCTATTTGTCCCCAACGTACTCATATCTAACCAAGAAGTTTTTTCTGATAACTCTTCACACCCCAAAAATAAATTAAGTTCATCATAAAGACTAGAGGTGATCATGTTATCACAAAACTGGCTAATAGTTCTATCATGAAAGTACGAGCATTGGAAATTAAAATGACCTTCTTCATTGCAAAGTTCACACATAAAAGGATAGAGGTCATTTAATTCTCTAGCAAATTTATATAAATCCTTAAGCCATTTGCTAGTTATTTCATGCTTATGTTGTTTACAATATTTATCTTCTTCAACCCGAGTGCTTTCACAAGGTCTATGCACTCCACAAAAATTAACATGCTTATATAAAACATTATTTGTAGAGATTGGATCATGTCTATTGCAATCATCATTAACAATTTCATTTTGTTTGCAAATGTCTTTGAAAGGTTCATGATGCATAGACCATTTCTCTTTAGCAATATTAATATGAGAAGCAAAAGATTTATAGATATCAACAACTATATAAGAGTCAAGTCAAAACTTAGCACTAAGCTTATTAAAACTATCAGTTTCAACAAAAGACTTAATGCAATCATACTCATAATTTATACCTGACTCTTTACCTTTGTCGATCTCCCAATCTTCAATGTTGTGTTGAATCTTTTCAATAAGATCCCATTTAGCATCAATCTTCTTACTTGTAAAAGAACCCATAGAAGAAGCATCAAGTATTTCCTTGTCATGACGAGATAGCCTTGCATAAAAATTATTAACAATGATATCCTTGGAAAGCTCACGGTTAGGGCATTTAAGTATTAATGATTTTAATCTCCCCCAAGCTTGAGCTATGCTCTCTCCATCACGTGGCCAAAAATTATAGATATAATTTCTATCTTGATGAATTTCATGAAGAGGATAAAATTTAGAATAAAAGAGAGACATAAGCTCCTTCCAATCCAACAAATGAGAATTGTCTAGTAGCCTATACCACTCCAATGCTTTCTCCTTAAGTGATAAGGAAAATAATTTCCTCATGATCACCTCTCTTGAAACACCCGCAATCTCAAACAAATCACATAATTCCTTAATATAAAACAGATGATTATTAGGATGGACAGCTCCATCTCCTGCATAGCAATTAGTCATAACAAGATCAATTATTCCCATCGGTATTTTAAAAGGCATACATTCAGTAGGTGGAGTAACCTTATCCACCACAGGAGTGGTGGAGAGGTCACTCTCAAATAGCAAATTTAAAGGACAACGTTCCATAAGCCAAACTAGTAAAATAAAAACAAGAAACAAAAAGATTTAATTGCAAGATCTAAAGAAGATACCTTCAAGCACACACCATCTCAATAACAATGCTAGAAATTAGCTTTGTTGAAGGGAGAGTGAGTACCGCTTACCTTTCCTCCCTGGCAACGACGCCAGAAATTAGCTTGATGTCTACTACACGCTTCTATTCTTATAGACTTGTTGGGCCTCCAAGCGCAGAGGTTTGTAGGACAGCAGCAAATTTCCCTTAAGTGAGTAACCCAAGGTTTATCGATCTCAGGGAGGTGTAAGGTGAATGTATCCTCTCTCAAGCAACCCTGCAATTAAGATACAAGAAGTCTCTTGTGTCCCCAACACACCTAATACAATTGTCAGTTGTATAGGTGCACTAGTTCGGCGAAGAGATATTAAAATATGGGTAATATGGATGGTAAAACAAGGTTTTGTAATTCTGTAATAAAAATGGCAGCAAGCGAACAAGTGACAAATGTGACTAAAAACGGTGTATCAATGCTTGGAAACAAGGCCCAGGCTTCATACTTTCACTAGTGACTACACTCAACATCATTAACATAATTAAACACATGATAGTTCCCACATAAATACATGCATGGTAGACGTTACTCGGAGATCATTCTTTCGTGGATCAAATAGGACGAGAATTGCGTAGGGCTACAAAAAGCACACCTTAAAGTTCGTATTCCACATCTATGGACACTTCATGCTGTCACTATCCGCATCCAAAGATAGTACTAACAAACACCACAACCTATTTTTTGAATAGTCTCTTTCTTCAATAACACAAGCATCAAGAAACCTCATGATCTATTCAATCCAACAATAATAAAGAACAAACTCATGATGAAGATCCCTCTAAGCTATTATCTTTAGAGTCACACACGGCACCCACACTGTCACCGAGATACCATGATCACAACGGTGACTCCCGAACTTATACTAGATGACACCACTTGAGCTAAATCCTATCCATTACACATAGGGAAACATCATGTATTCAACTATACTAACAAAGCTCATGATCACAATGAAGATCACATCATGGGAGAGAGAGATAACCACATAGCTACTTGTATAAGCCTCAGCCCCGGTGAGGGACTACTCCCTCCTCATCACGGGAAGTAGCGGTGTTGATGGAGATGGCTCCGGCGGTCGATCCCGGTCCCGGCAGGGTGCCGGAACAGGACCTTCTGAACCCCGAAACTTGTCGGATGGCGACGGAGCTCTGTATCGTATTTGGGAAAATCCTTCGGGGGTTAGGGTTTTTTCTCCGAGACTTAATTTATAGGCAAAACCCCTTGGGGAGGCGAGTCCCGAGGGGCAGGGACGGTCGGCGGCCGTGGTGCCCCCTGGGCGGCGGGCCAAGCACGTCTGTGCCCTGTGGGCTGCCCCCAGGGTCGCCTTTTTTTGGATACTATCTTCATTTGTCCAATAAAAATCTCCGTAAATTTTCGTCCAATTCCGAGAATATTTCCAGTAGTAACTTCTTCTGCAACGAAAACAGCACGAAAACAGGGAACTGGCACTGGGCATCTTGTCAATAGGTTAGTCCATTAAAATGCCTCAAAAATGATATAATATGATAGTAGAAACATGTGACAACATCACAAAACAAACATGGAACAATAAAAAATTATAGATACGTTTGACACGTATCAACGACCATACGCCGGCCGGCAACAACGCAGATGGTAGGGAGGAATCGCCGGCCGTCACCGCACCTCGAAGATCAAGCCCTCCCGTCTTGATTACCCCGCCGACGACCGACGGTCCGTCACCGTTAGCTGAGCTCAACGCCTTCACGGTAATTTAGCGTCGTAAAAGCCTCGACAAGTTACATATTACTTCATTCTTTGGCGCCCTCTCTAACGCCTTACACATATTTTCGCAGGCCGACGAGACGAGATGCACATTGCTCCTTGGTGTGAACGGTGAGCTCAAGGACGTGGCAAAGGGTAAGATCGTGACACCTCTCAACCGTGTTTTCCACGGCAGGCCTATGGCCGATGACGTGTTCAGGGTTACAATCTGCCGGGCTTTACCGGGTTGCGGTAGTTTGTATCCTCCTTTTCAACCAGACGAAGCCGATAGCAAGTTAAACCTCGAACAATGCGTGCTTTGGGCCATGATATGGCCAAAAGCACTGATTCGTGTGGACCCTTCTGTCACCACCCCAGTGCAGCAAACACGGGACGAAGAGGAAGATAGTGATGGCGATGATGACCCAATGACTTCCTCGCTGATGATCCTTATGATGACGGAGCTCACGATGACAGATATGCTGGCGAGGGTCCAGTTGACCATGATCTAATGCATACGGATCTCGGGCAAGACGCTGATGTCCCAGATAAATATCAGTGTACGAAGCGTCTATTCTGTTCTCAAGATACAGTAGAAGCTTCCCCGAGCAAGCTGGTTTGAGCCAGGACACAGTCAAAGAGGTGATCAAAGATGCGATGGCGCCGAAGGAGTCTAAGAAGAAGGGACGGAAAAAATCTAAGAGGAAAGCTAACATTGACTCCAACAGCCAGCCGGTGCCGGGTACTAAGTCGAGGCCGCCACACCGGGTAATGGACAGGGTACCCATCCCCGACTGGCATTCGGTCCATTGTATGGGTAAAGGATGATGCCACCGAGGCTGGTAAAACTCTTTACTGGGGATATGAGGAGCCTACATGATGGTATTCTTTTTCAAGAGGAGAGGCTTCTCAAAGAGAAAGATCCAACATACCCGGTTTTCTCCGTAAAGGTACCAGAGATAGATGCCTTGGGCTTTGTCACTAAAGACTCCGGGGACGTGATCCTTGTGAGATTTAATGACATCTTCAACATGTATCACATATTCACATGTACCCACTAAACCCATCGATCGTCCGCCTGGTTGCGCTTAGTATGGCGCACCAGCTCTTAATGGAGAATACCCCGGACATCGTGATAATTGACCCGTACTACATGAAAGAAATGTTCCTGAGCACCCCTAGGGCTAGGGCAAAGGTGACGCGGTACATCGAAGATTGCTTCAAGGCGCATCCTTCCAAGAGCATCTTTCTCCTGCCTTACTTTCCCGAGTAAGTCATTCGCTAACCGCCATTACATGGTTTCGTAGATTTCCATCGTTAAGTTTGCATGGTACATATGGTTAATTGGAGGATGATGGTCTCTTTTGAACTGTTTTGCGCAGTAACCAATACGGCACCCTCATCGTTCTATACCCGAAAGAGTCGCATGCCGTCTATCTCGACTCCGGGAGTGATGTGACGAGTAAAGACTATACCAAAATCAAGGCTATTCTGAATGATGCTCTTAGTGCTTACGCCGAAAAGGAAGAAGGCATCATTAAAAGAAAAAACACATGGCAAGGCAAGAATAATATTCAGCCAGAAATTTGTGTTCCCCTGCATCAAGTAGGCGCAAGGCAGTAAGATGGAGGCATGGTACCTCATCCATCACATGCGGGAGTACATAATGATCAAACAACGTCTGCAATTTCCGTCTGCTCTCGACAGATGGCGCAAGAACTTGCAGAAGCCAGTGATGCTATTATTAGAAAGAGTTCGGTCGCATCTAGCAGATGATCGCTGGAATCATCTGCAATGATGTCTTGGATAAATCTGGGGTGTCTTCAACGGCTGGCAGTACCATCGAAACACCGAGATACAAAATCGCCCAGCGCAGGGTGATCCTAGGCCATTCACTATAGATGGTGCTCTCCCGTTCCGCCGATGCCGAAGACGAGCAAGAAGAAGCAGTGATGGTACGATCGATAAACTTCTATTGTTAAATTATATCTATAAATTAACTTGCCTGGATACCTCTTGCTTCGGAAGTCATTGAACTTGCCTAGATACCTCTGTTTTATATAGTTTTGTATTTCTCTTAGAGTGTCGATGATTCAAATGTTTTGGACACCATGTGATCCCGGGGATGGCACTAGTGAGCCTTGTGATATGCACGAATACACATTTGTGCATCCTATTGGCTCACTCGCACCATCCCTGGAACTTCTATGTGTCCAATCTAAGTATGAGGCACAAATCCAAATCATGTTGTTTTTTTTCATCTTTCTCCGAGAATGCGGATGTTTAGTTTGTACTCTTTTTTGCGGTGACCCCGCACACCACTGCAATATTGTAGTGTACAAGTCGTTGACATAACATCCACGGAAGGACTTATCCGTAAATATTATACATCCCTCAGAGTAGTACACAGAAACAATTGCGGGTCCACTTTAGGACACCTGCTAAAGATTACAAGCCAGAAATGTACAAAGCCTTCAACGTGCTTCCTTCGACATGGGAGGAATTTCAACTATAGTACGGTTGACTGGGTCAACTTATTAACGATAGAAAGAAGTAAGAAGTAAACTAAGAACCATCGGGCTCAACAACCTAAGTAGTACTAGTCTTGTATTGATACGGCCCTGTCCCTAAGATAGGAGACTAAGTCTCGGGCTCATCATCATCGCCTCCATAAGCAATCAGGTAGTCGACGCCTTCCACTCCTCCGGATAGATCAGTTTTCCTCGTAGTACACCTCGTCCTCCCGTGGTTAAGCTCCATAGCTCTCCTTGATTGCCTCCCCTCAAAGTCTAAGCATGGGGTCAAATGAGAAAGGTGAGCACAACAGCGTTACTCAGCAAGTTCTGAATTATATATAGTATATAGATAGGGTGTTTCATGCACTAGCTACTGCCAAAACCTCGGGTCTTTGGCATACATGCAAGTTTTTGTAAACATTTCTTCAAAAGGATAGATTTTAGTTCTGAAAACTATGTCCCCAGTCTCCACCGGTCTGGTGAATCCAAAATGGGACTCCATTCCGGCCTCGATCTCATAGTTCCATTCGGGAACACGGTTGTGATATCACAAATTTGCTGTGTTTGACTCTGCAGAGTTGCATCACTTTACCCAAACAGTTGCCTGGCCCTATATATGCCTCTCTTTTACACTCCGTGAGTGGTTATAGCCAAGGGCTCAGGGACATCCAGCCATGTGGAGGTTCTCCCAAATCAACACACATCCGCCCATTTATGATGCGGTAGGGGAATCATGTTCCACACAATACACCATCACCCTCCCGAGCTTCCCCACCAATTACCCTGTCGGGCATGAAGAGCACGCGCTTCACGCTGTTGGCCGCCGGCAATGAACCAACCCGGTTGTAGGTCTGCCGAGGCTATGCGGATGAGAAAAGAGTCTCTGACTGACCCCGCCCATACAAAGTCCATTGGTTTGATGCTTTTACTACGGCGAAAGGATCACTGGAACATGGGTTATTAGTTCCTAAGGATATTATACCTTCCATACGATGGAACACCGTACCTATTCATCTTACCATTGTTCCCACCGCCAACCAATAGTATATACCCACATCATTCGAAAATTACCTTTTCTTTTTATGCAAGTGAAAGGAACGTATAAGTAACTTTGCAAGTAATTTGATAAAATACATCAAACGGTATGCAAGAATGAACTTGCCTTGAGACTGACAAGTAGTGCAGTCTAAAGCTTCCGGCGATTCGTGAACCTCGTGTTCTGAAAATCAACATCATTGTCTTTATAAGACAATGTTTGAAAAATCCAAATCATGCTATTATGCATAGATGAAATGATTTTGGAGGTTTTTAGAAAATCCCCCCCTTCATATTTTAAGATGATTTTCCTTTTTTGTGTGTTTTACCTAGGATGAGTTACGGGACAGTCATTTACAGAATGGTAATTTATTTTTCTTTTAGAAAGATAATTCAATTCATTTCCACTGAAAGGATCCTTGAATATTTTGAAAACAATTCAAATCATGGCCACTTAAGGATCTTTGAATATTTTGAGAAAATAAGTCAAATCATTTCCACTTAAGGATCTTTGAATATTTTGGAAAATAATTCAAATCATTTCCACTTAAGGATCTTTGAATTTTTCCCTCAAGAAATATTTTCCAATAAATCAAGTAAAAATCATTTTTGAAATCCTTGAAAATTTTTGAGTTAAAAACATATTTTTATTTGATTTTTAGGATTCTTATTTTGGGATTAAAATTTGAATCATAACTTGACTTTGATTTGAATTCAGCAATTTTTTATAATTGCACTTAGGTCCTCGGGTACTTGGTTGAACCAAGTCAACCCGGACCGGTTCGGTCAGACCGAAACCACTCTTCTCTCCCTTCTCTTCTCTCTCTCGCTCCCCGTGGTCGACGCGATCCCATTTTTGCCTCCGCCCGTCGCCGGCCGATTCCGGCGTGCTCTGACCAACTCCGCTGTCGTGCTAGGGCGCAATCGAAAGCCCTTTCGACGCTCTTCCTTCGCCTCCCTTTCGATCTACTTTTCTCCTTGTGGTGTGATCGTGCGCAACCCAACCCTAGGGCTAGGGTTTCGGTGACGGCACCGCTCCGCCGAGCTTCTCCTTCTCCGAGCTGCTTCGCCATGACTAGGTGCGAGCTCTGCTTCTGACTCCAACTAGCTGCTCCCCTCCTTCTCCACCGACGCGTTCATGCTGGACCTTTCCCCTGGTGTGGGTTTCGGTTACAGCGCGATTCGTCGTGCTCCCGACTCCCCGCTCTGCTCCGCCGCCGGTGTGGAGCTCGCCTCCGTGTCACTATGGTGCTGGGTGGTGTTGCTGTTGGTGCGGCTTCTCCCTTGGTCCTCCGTCATGACCACACGGCAGCACCCTGCCCGTAGTCATGCCGTTACGGCCATGGGCGCACGGTNCCTTCTCCACCGACGCGTTCATGCTGGACCTTTCCCCTGGTGTGGGTTTTGGTTGCAGCGCGATTCGTCGTGCTCCCGACTCCCGCTCTGCTCCGCCGCCGGTGTGGAGCTCGCCTTCGTGCCATTGTGGTGCTGGGGTGGTGTTGTTGTGGTACGGCTTCTCCCTTGGTCCTCCGTCATGACCACACGGGCACTGCCCCGTCTTCATGCCGTTACGGCCATGGGCGCACGGTAAGATTCCTCTTCCCCCTCCTCTCTGCTATCTTCTTCTCCTAAAATCTTCTCCGGACTAGCTCAACTGTTATGCTGCTCATCTTCTCCTTACTGGTACTTAGCAAAAATTTACACTGGTACACTGGATAGACTTTGTTGCTGATGATTTACTTTGTCCTGGATGTTTTAGTGCTTGATTCAGTAGTGTGCAGTGAAGAGTATATTTAGAGGAATTTCTTTAGTTGACAGAGATAAGATTTGGGTGGGAAGAATAGGGTTTTAGAATTTGGTATCATGCTGTGGTTGTGTTCTGTGCTCTGTGCAAGTGTGGAATTATTTCTGGGGCTAAGCAAAATAGATAAGCATGCTGTGATGCCTCCACTGGAGTTAGACAGAAGCTGGCTAGAGAATTAGCTTGGAAATCTTCTTTCTATGCTTTCCTGTGCTTCTTCTAGTGGACAGATGTGCTAAGCTACTGACTTGTGTGTAATTTATAGAGAACAGATACTGCACTTTCCTCTCATCTATCCTTAACATAGTCCATGTTATACATGGTTCTGATAAGAACAGATACTCCTCACTTCCTCTCTTCCCTTCCATGCATGCAAACATGCTTAGCTTGGCTCTGTCATTGTCAGAGCTAGCTGATTCTCTCCTTCTCTGCCTAAAGCACTCAAAGGATCAACCTGCTGTTGATGAGTAGCTTGGTCTTCTGGCTAAACTGACAACCTGCATCTTATGGTTAGCCTGCTCCTCCTAGCTGCTTCAATTTTCCTAAATAGTATAGTTCTAGCTGCAAGGTGTGTTGTGGCTAATGTTCTTGATGATGAACATTTTTAGAAATGTGTGTGATGTGCTTGGTTGTGTTGTACCTTGTGGATTCGGCTGGCTGCCCTATTTATAGGGTTTTTGGGTGAATATGGTGGTGACACCAGGATAAATGCATGTGTTGTGTAAGCTGCTTACAGTGGCCCTCCTCTACCTCGAGCTGCTACTCTTCTGTTAAACTAAGGAGGTTCTTATCCTCTGGAGATTGAATTTCTGTGCCTGGACATTGTTTACTCTATTATGGCTAACTCTTCCACCTCTTTTATCCTATCCTTGCTCTGGCCGGCTGCTGCTGTTCAATCTGGTTATGAGATGCTTCAAATCCATCTATGGATGAACTTGAGCTAAGATTTCAGTGCAGGGACGTATCCCTCCACCTCACTTGCTCTTATCTTGGCTGTGCCGACTTGCTCCTTAGCTCTGAAGTAACCTTGATGGGTTTTGGGTGGCTTTACAAGTGGGCTGGAATTATAACTGGGTCGTGAATGGATTTGACTGTGGGCTTTAGGAATTTTGGGTCCATTTATCAATTAATGGTAGATGTGACACCACAAAATTAATAAGGTTGGTTTAGGAATTATATTTGGCAGAGATGAATTATTCTGTCCCATTGTTGCCTTTGGAAAAAATTGGAGTTGATCATGTTTTTATCCAGCTAGTCCCTCCAGGTTGCCTAAGTTGAAATGCTGGTTTTGCCTTTGCCCCTTTTTACATGCTTAAATGCATGCTGAGCATGATCATGTTACCTCTGGTTGGATATTTGATTTGGTTCTGCTTTTTAATTCAAATGCCAGCTCCAATTCATGGAGTTTGGCAATCTGCCAAATATTAAAGCAATCAGCCAGTACCAAAGTACTTGGCTATATTACTAACCTTAACAAATTCTTTTCTTTGTGAATTGTTTGATTTTGCAGGTTGAAGATTTCAGAAGATTGCTACAGGATTTAGTTTTTAGGATTTTTTTTAACTTTATGTAATAAAGTTGTATATGGACCTGATAAGGTATATTGTGTAATATTATTTATTTGTATCAGAATTGTGGAATAATTCCACTTGTAAAGTTTATTGGATGTTGTAAAATAATTTAATTTGTATGAAGAATTGTTTCTGGAGATATGACGATGATAATGTTTTCAATATTTTTGAAGGTTTAAAATTCAAATTGCATAGAAAAAGATAGGATGAGAATTCTTTGAATGCTGAGGTATATTATGTTTGTTAAATAAAAATTTGAATTTAAGAATCGAATCAAAGCTTGAGGTGGTGAATAAGATTGAATTGTACAAGTTTTGATGTCCATTGTATTAAATTTTGAATTTTATCTTTGCAAATTTTTAATAGGGGTGATAACCCAATCCTTTAAATTACAAACTAGGGTTTGAAATAGATGACTAAGGTTATATCGACTAGTCTCGACTACTGGTCAGTGATATGTTTCCAAATCATCGACGTTGGTCAGAGTTCAACTTCTTAGTCCTTTTTGCATAAAAGCGCGAAAATTGTTCGGACTTTTCAAACATGCATGAATGCAAAGATGCAAACTTTCTATTTCTACCATTTCGAAACCTATAACTGCGGGGTATTACAAAATGCATGGAACACTTCCCAAGGATGAAGGGCACAACTTTTAAGCTCCCTCATGAGCTTCATATTCGGTAAAACAACAAGTAAGTAAGCCTAGCTATATGGCTATAAAGAAAGCGCTTTACGGGAGGCAACCCGGTTGTTTTTATTTGGATTTTCTTTGAGTCCTCTTGCTGTAACAAGAGATTGTTTTCTTAGTTTAGTTTCTGGGATTTTTTAATAAAGTGCCAAGTTTTACCCATTTTGGTTGAAAAAGTTGCTATACCTATTCGGAGATTTTATTCCTGCACAGAGTCTGTGCACGGTTTGATTTTTATTTCCTATTATGTAACTCCAAATGATCTGATATTTTTACTGTAACTTCAAATTTTCATCCTCTGTATGTATGAATTGTTTCAGATTTTTTCGACAAGTTTAAGTAGGACATAAAAATACGTTTTGCTGCTGCTGTTTTTCTGGACAGATTCTGTCCCATATTGTTTTATGCATAGTTTGAACTATTGAGTTGATCCAATTGAGTTTATGAGTAGGCATACAACATTATACATTCTCTGGTCATTTATATGAATTTTAATCCATGGATTATATGCATCTAAGAAACTTGTTTATTTATCTCTACTAATATCACCCCACAGAAAAGAGATGGGAGAAATTGTGTTTTGAAGTTTTTTCACAGGGATTGGAGGAGATGCACCATGAGTTATCCAAGGATGGTGAAAACCATAAGCTTGGGGATGTGAACATCCCCACTGAATCAAAACACTCTCGGTTTGCACACGTCTAACTTCTGTTTTTCTATCATTGCACTTTATCGCATAAAGTTGGGGCGTCTTTTTGTTTGTTTGTTTTGCTTTGATTTTTATTTTGTGAGACCACCACACTATCTTTTATATATGAGAATGCTACTGGAAATTTGGGTTGAAATATCTTGCATGCTTTTATTGTATAGGGAAAAGGGATGTCTAAGTTGATTTTTAATGACACATATAGTTGCATGATTCATGAGCCTCTTTATGAGTAATACTTTGCAAATGCTTTGTCGTGAGCTATCTTTTATTCATGTTTTGATGCTGTGTGTTATTTCACTTTGTTTGACATGAATTAGTTAGTTCTATGGACACTCATGCATGCATCTAGATGGTCATCTTTCTCTCTTTTGCTAGCCCAAAAATTTCAACAAGTAAAAACTTGTTTCCAACACCTTCAGCCCAAGTTTTTCCAGTGAGTCCACCATATCTACCTATTAGCTTTATGCTATTCCAAGTATGTTTATAATGCTATTTGTGTTATCTATGCCTCTAAATGAAAATGAAGATGTTATTTATTGTAATGGTAAAAGTTGGTTAAAAAAGCTCTCGCGAACTTGATGCACACTTTACTTTTATTGCATTAAAAAAGATGAACCATTGTGATTAATATTATGAAGATAGTGGCTTGATAAATGTTTAAGGTTGGGAGTTAGCCCATATGTGCTGTCACATGCAAAGCTTTCAACATGTTTCATCATTTTTTTAGTTGATATCATGTACTTTTGTCTATGGATGCCTATCATGACGAAATAAATGTTGAAATAGAGTTAAGTTTAAATGAGTTTGTATAAATGGTTAGAGAGAAACCTGGGCCGCTAATCTAAGCCATGCATCATTCATGGTGGAAATTTACTTACATGCTATTTTGAACCCTCTGTGATACACCCTACAATAAAAAGCTATATCAAGTGGTAAATAAAGAGGGTGTTGAGATTGTTCAATATGTTTGTTTGTCTTGTTGTTTTGATATGGGCTTGATCCATATCATGGGACAAGAGGTACCCCAGTTGAGACTCTTGATGATACCGTTATTACTTACAATGATAGATAACTTAAACTTGCTTTGTTTCCCAAGTTGAGTAATCATGGTGTAGTCACTTGTATTCAAGGGGCATGAGACATCTAACCTTTACTTTATCAAGGCCACTACTCATATTTGCTTTCACATTCAACTTTAATCATTCAAGATGCTATGATAGGGGAATGAGAGCTTGACACCAAGTATTACCATTGCAATCAATAACTTAAGTAGAATAGTTTGGAGGATAGATGAAACTTATGCATGTTTGACCTCTACTTATTTATATAACATTTCCAAAGTTTCCACCTTTTATATTCAGATTTTCTACACTCTATGGACCTCAAGTATGCAAAAGTAAGAATGTCCATAGTACTATCTTTTATGTTGCACTTTGTGAACTATCATTGAACATCTTTTCATTGAATACTTGATATCACTTTATAAACTATTTGCATATTGCTACTTATTTGAAATAATGAATCATTTGACTTTATGTAGCAGTAGCAATCATCTTTTATATCCATGTTTTCATTATATTGTAAAGTTCATGTTAGTTTTATCACTTTCATACTCGAGGACGAGCATGAGTTAAGCTTGGGGATGTTGATGCATCTAAAATGCATACATGAACTTTGCACTATAATAGTCATATTCCAATCATATTTGCATCATATAAGGGGTATATTAATGTTATTTAATGATTTTTTGGTAATTTATGATGATATCCCCTTTTTATGGAATTAATCCTGCGTAGGCAGAAAACCCCTATTTCTTTCCTTATTTGTTTCAGGACCTTAACGACGTCATAATGAGCTATAAATTTACAGGGGTCATTATTTTGGAAGGAGAAGATTTAGGAGCGAAAGAAGTCAACAAACGGAGGCCGGAGGACCAAGATGGAGGGTCCCATGCGGCTACAGTACCAGGCCGCGTGGGCCCATCCCATTTAGCCCTCGTGGCCCCGTTTGCATCGATCCTTCGCCCAGAAGCTTCCTCGTGACCTAAAAACGCCTATATAAGAGGTCCCCCGACGTTTTTCCAGAGGAGAGCCGCCACACGAGAGATACAAGAAACAAAGACCAGGAGGCTGCAGATTGGAGGGGGAAAACTCCGGCAGAGCCCTGCCGGAGAGGTCTCCTTCTTCTCCATCGACATCTCCACCGTCTCCATGATGAAGAGGGAGTAGTCCACCTCTGGACTATGGGTTTGTGGCAGTAGCATATATATATATATCTTGAGCTTCACTAATTAGCACCGTATGAGCTGCTGAACATGATTACGGTCACAGTTGTATTACCATTGTGGTGGATCTTTCTATGAGTTAATATATGTTGAGATTGCAATGTTATATTTCAGTTATGAAAGTAGATGCATATTATGTACCCCGTTCTTGTATCCTTGTTATGATCAAGCATGTTTATGAGAGCGTGTGTGGGGGAACGTGTGCATTAGTTGGAGTAACGGGGGTGGTGAAGTGATAAGCTGACAACTTAATATCATGATCCATTGGGTGTTTACCTTACTTTGTTACCTCACTAGGGATAAACCAAAATACCATGTTGTAGGGTAGGAGGAGACATGCCTCTACCTAAGACTAGATCCATCATGTGTTTATTTTCACTTCATGTCATTAATCTTAAAGCTATACTCTGAGGTTATCTTAATTACTAAGGTGCATGATTTAGTTCACATCTTGGTGGAGTATAAGTGAGACTAATAATCAAAAGGTCTCTATGCTAGGACGTGATGCCCATATAATTAGTAACATGTCATTAACCTTGTTTGCAATCTCATATGTTAAATCTATATATACTCATTTGCCACACTATATTAAAGAGAGAGTGCATGTGTGAAACCATGAACCCCGGTCCATTTTTAATCATAAGAAACACTTTTCCAACCACTTTTAAGCATCTTTTACATTCAGCCATTTTAAAATCAGAAAATACAAAAACACTTTTACTTCTTGCATTCACATATAAAAACCCCAAAAATACCATCCATCGTCATTACTATCATCCTTGCATACTTATTCACCACCATTGCATATTTATTTACTGTTTTGCATTCATTATCATCTTAATATCATTCTCACACCTTGTGCTTGACAACCACTTGGTGAGGTTGAGGGCACAAAGCAATCTATTTGTTTGCAGGAAATCTAGAGAAGGACAAAGAGATAAAACCCACACTACTGATTCCCCGAGAGTTCGATATTAAACCCTCGAGTCACCTTCTTGGGGAAAAAACTACCACTTCTACATACTCTGCACTTGGAGGCTCAACCTATCCCTAATATATTATTTTCCTTTCAGGGTATCAAGAGTACTTGTTGGCATTGTTGAGGGAGAAGAACACTCTCATCAATCCCGTCATCAACACCCGAGGCGCCAAACCTGCTAATCCTGCACCGAAGCCAGCTGAGGGCCGGGAGAAGAAGAGGAAGAGGGGTGCCTTGGTGGATGAGGAGGTGCTCGTCTTCACTAGCATGACCGCGGCCGTGAGGGAGGTGGCAACCGCCATCAGGGACAGCGTGCCTGTGGACGTGCACCCAGGCCTCTACGACGCTGTCATGACCGCGAAGGGCACGTACAGTGACTCAGCCAAGATGGTGGCTCTTAGCCACCTCCTCGACAACAAGGCACAAGGCATCAGCTTCGTTCTCATGGCCGCGGACCACCGTCTGCTCTGGCTTCAGACCTTCCTGACCAAGCACTACTTGGTATGTTGGAGGTGGCGGTGGTGCAAGCATGCTTGATGATGATGACATGATGTATATTTTGGGTAACTAGGATAACAAAACTTCTTATGGCATGTATATTTTGGTGTTTGAGGTGGTACATATGCTAACCCCTCGCACGAGGAACTTGCGGTGGTAGTATTATACCCTCTTTTGATGTGGTGCTAGGTTGATATCATACTAGCTAGGCAGCGAACACTTGTGCTACTTGTAGTGCCGTTGGTAGGTTTGTGATGATCAATGCATGCTTTGCTTATGTTGCTATTCCACCTTGTGATCATGTGTTGCTTGTTTTGCAAGTTCTAATGGTGTTGTTCTTTGTTGTAGTGGTATGTCGTGTTCAGAGGCAGGACTCCTGGGATCTACACAACCTGGAACGCTTGCTCGGCTCAGGTGGAGAATTACCCCAACAATTGTTGCAAGAGGTTCGACCCTCTCAAGGAGGCAGAACAAGCCTACTACATGTCCAAGGTAGAAGAGATCCCTCTCCAAGCCGGAGCAAGCAAATCTGATGAGGCCAAAGGTAGAGGACTGAGAGCTTGTGTCGGCGTGAAAGACGTCATTATCATGGTCCTGGTTGTGATCGTTGTGTATTTGTGCTTCTTCTAAGTATGCATGTTCTTAAGACCCTAAACCCTTGTAGGCAGGTAAGCTCACCACTTGGCGTGCAAGGTTAGCAGAACAACCATGATCTGAGCAACCAAACGCGGTGGTTTATGTCTTAAACCCGAAATCTGGGCATCCAAACGCGAGGACTTTGCTTTTCTGCTTCCACCCAAACGGGCCAGGCTAGTAAATTGTGGGCAAGCAAACGGGCTGCACAACATGGCTCCGGCTGCGTTTTTCTAGGACCATGCCCGCCAGGGCCAAAGAGATGTGATGCCCATTTTCGGTCCGGGCAACCAAACAGGCCCTTAAATCCAAGAGAAACCGCTGATGATCAACTCAATTCAAATACCTTGCACATGCTTGAAAAGTCAATGTCCGGAGAGAGAGAGCATTGATCATATATGGTTGTTCAACACTACCAAGAAAACATGAGATCATCTTGAGGTGCTTTAAGAGGGAAACACGAGCATGCCAATTACTTTATCACGCTCAAAGATGATAATCCCAAAATGCTTCTAGGAGGTGCAGTTCATTACGATAACGATAATAACCGGGAAACGACAAAGGCATCACTAAAGTTGCCGTAAGGTAAGCAACCGAACATCTATGGCGAAGTCTAGCCTGTATACGTTTATCTATAACACATGAATTAACTTTTGAGCCAGACTTCACTTTGATAATACGCAACGACTGGATACATCTCAACTTTGCAGTTATCCATAGCGTACGTATTGCAATCTTAAAATATCTTGGATCATTCGCCAGTTGACTTTCTCATAATTCTAATTCATGCGAGATTAAGGAATCCCATCGTGCAATGAGCCAATGATGCATGGAATAGCTAGGGATACGGTTGGATAACAAAATATTATACAGATCTCTCTCCAGAACGAACAGGGATATTGGATTCTATCCGGAGACAGGGAACGAGATTACTGTGGCGCAGCAGAGCATCCGATGGCTGAGCCGATACGCCCGGAGCACCATACACGCCAATATATCACTGTTCCCCACCCAACAGCAAAGGAAGTCAATACAGCGACCACACCTACAATGGCGAGGAAACCGGACCGAATGGTGCGCGCCAAAATGGCACACATTCATGCCGATCCACAAGCCGAGAAAATGCAGATCGAACGATATGCGTGGATCAGTGAGATGGCAATGGCATGCAGCAGGATGGCAGTTGCAATTCAATGGGGTAGTTTTTGTTGTTGGTGTCCAGCAGTTAAGTCGCCTATTTCTTTTCTTGGTTCGTTCGAACCGATGGAACTGCGAGTGTTGATTGGTCAGTTGCAGTATAGAGTAAGGTGGAGATATTGTTTCCTGCAGCAGTAATCTCTGCCCATCTATTTCCTAGTTTCATGCATTCTTCTACACCCTCATGCTAAAAGGGATTATCGAGTTTGTGATCGACAGCAAAATCGACTGAGAAAAGCTTAAGAATCATTTGATATCTAACTTGAATTCTTCTATTCTGAATCTCAGTGCGGAGATATGTGATATTGCATGACGTGGACAATAGACATGAGAAAGATCATGCGAATTTTCTTTACCAAGTCCGGAAATTGCGTTTACCTTATATACGCCATCATTAGGAATTTAAGATGATGCTTTATGGAAAGTGTGACGGTGCCCAAAGCTCACCATACTTATACTTTGGTCATTTTTCGAACAATTGTCAATTTATTCGCATGACAATGCCGTTTTGTCTACTCTAGTCAATTCTCATGGCTAATATTTGCCAATCCATTTCAAAAAAATTACACCAACAAGAGTATGGGCGCAGGAGTATGTAACGAATTGTCAATATCGAACACCAAAATCTCGAGCATGCGTTGTTTACAGATTTGTCAAAAAAAAGATTTTCTTATAAAAAAAACCAATTGTATATGCAAGCAAGAGTCTCATTGCAAGCTTGTCGGTTTTTTGCAAGGGGCATATTAACAATAAAAGCAGATTACTCTGCATAAAAATAATAAATGACATGTGTGGTCTTGAAGAATGCAGGTGCATAACTACAAAAAAATGTTACTTAGAATAGAGAATCAATATCATTACATACTATACAAAATGTCATAATTATGTTTTGTGACTGTTTATTAACATAATCGTATACAAAATTGTTAGAATCATGTTCTGTTATTGCTTAGCGACATAATCATGCGCAAAATTGTTTAAGTTACACCTTTAAGGATAAACACCCGTGTCTGAAAACACGTGTGTTTTGCATTGTAGGTAAATGAGAGGAACAATATTATCTTTACAAATAGATATAAAAACTTAAATATTTTGGACAGATGGAAGTCTAGAGAAAGTGTCATGAATCTATGATGGCCATGGCATCAAATAATTGTCTATAACTCTCAACTACTGAGTACAAGTCCAAGAAAAAATAGAGGGCATATATTTTCACCATGAAAAAACAATTATTGGTAGCACTTTAATATTCCACAATCGTCTGAGCTTTCTTTGCCAACACATCTACGACGGTGCCAAATTGAAGCAGAAAATCAATCATAAAAATGTGTATATTTATATTGTGTTTTAAATGAGAAATGATTTTTTCCAAACAAAATGTTAACCTAAAGTGTGTAGCCTAACAAACGTGTAACTGACCAAAACCACCTGTGTGCTTGTGAGTTGTGACCTAGAGGGGCAGTCCATTGTTTGTTTAATTAAATGTGAGCAATTGGGCGGGCAAACATAAGAAAGAGGAATCGACTCGTAAAATATTTTTCACCAGAGAGATCCACCTGGGGTGGAAACTTGTAGCGGATAATCCAAATTATCCGGTATTCGTGTTGGAGAAATTGAAAATGGTGAATATTTGAATCCGAACGAAATAGAAATGGAAGGGGTAAATATCCGAATTCGTTTCTACAAATATAAAACAAATGTGTTGAATTTTGAAGCAAACGCGGATATGGAAACGGATTCCGTATCTTAATAAAATTCCACCCCGATATGGCAATTACCCAACCTAAAATAGTAAGGAAGTGGTCAAATATATTATTCTATTATTAAAATGTAAGCTATTGTGTATTATATCGATATATTTATCACTATTACATTGTATAGTTGACTCGTTATAAGACACACATCTATATTTTTTTATATTCGTTTATGTTCCGAATTGGGAAAACATCCGAATCATTATTCGAGTAACATCCGCTCCGCATTTATATTCGATAAGATCCGTATTCTTATTCGTTTTAAAAATATGAAAACGGACGTGGGAATGTAATAATTGGGTTCGCATGAACCCAATAAAAATTGATTAATCTCTTTATAATCACTATGTATTTACTGCTATTACCTACGTTGAATCTAGTGTTAGAAAGCAGTGAACCCAATCAAAATATTTATAGCTCCGCCTCTAAAAGGTAGTATCCGATGCGCTTCCACTCCTAGATCCACCGGTAATGCTTGTGATCTTGTTCCATTGCACACAGGTCAGAACAAAAACAAAACAAAACAAAAGGTGATCTAAATTGCGGAAAGAACCAAACATGCTTTCAGCGCAAGTCACTTCATGAAAGAATACCCGAACTAGGTCGAACACGCACACATGTTTATCAAGAGACGCTCATGCCCAAATATCTTCTCCAAATGCATGATGGGACAACTTTTGCCAGACGGATATATTCCTTCCATCCATCCATAGAGTAGCATGGACGCAAAGCACTTATCTACATACACGTAGAAGCCGTGATCGCTATACGTGGATCCAGTGCGTACACATAGAATTTGGAGCGGAGTGTATATGTGTAGGAGGATTAGATTTAGAGCAAGTCCGATGGATGGATGGAATGGAAGGCGATCACGGGGTGGAAGGCGAACATGGGTTAGGCCGGATAAAGGTGGCGCATGCCGTGGCTGTAAAGCGGGCGGGGCGACGCTGACATCTCATCCTCGTCACGTGACACATTCAATGGCGATTGGGTAAAGGCAGCAGCAGCACTGCAGCCAGCAGGGGTAAATGGAAAAAAAAAAAAAAGGAATGCATACTAGTATGAGCGTGCCAGCGAGCCACCGAGCAGGGGGTGGCGTGTGGCTTCTGCAGCACTCCACACGTACGTACGTTCCGACTTCCGACCGATCCATCGACTCATCAATTTGCCCTACGGCCACGGCGGTGTATCAGTGTATGTATACACTACATGGCCACAAGATCTTACTACAGAGGGTTTAATCGAGACGTGTGCTACGACGTAGGATTATTAAGCCGGAGACAGGGGCTCAAATGCTGGTGGTTGTGTGCTTGTAGTGTTTGACAAGTCCGCGCGCTGCTGGATCTGTGGCTACGAACTACACAAGGACTCATCATCAGCCAGCTTATCGTAAGGACGAAGCTTTTTGTTCTTGTTTTTTTGCGGGTGTATGTAACGAGGCATTGCTGGCATGATCGATCAGGAGACATCCAAATTAAGCGCGATCGATCGCATCGATCGATTCAATTGCGAACGCTCGATACTAGTGTCACTGTCACCGTGTGCTCTCACACACACTATTGCGTATCCGTATCGCTGTAGCGCCGTACGGACCGAACTCCGGCAGGCGATCGCATCGCACCATGATTAAGATCGAAACCACCCAAGGAGAAGGCGGTAACTTCTCCGTGACTGACTGACGCCGCTCGGACGGGGCTGGCGGGCATGCGGGCCCGACAGCTCAGCGGTGACATGGACCGCAGGGCCGCGTCGTCATGGGGCGTATAAATACGGGGCGCGCAGCGTAGGGCGTATTTAAGTCCACCTTTCCCCCGCGTACGCCCACCTGCATCGCTTGCCGGCCCTGCCCTGCCCGTGATGGGAGGGACACATCGGTTAATTTACGATTGATTATTCGCACATCTTTTTTCCTGCTCTTTCTACTGTATTTATTTTGCGTACGTACAAAGATATATACGTGGACTGTGGACTGCACGGCGTGTAATCGTAGGCGCCACGTACCAGAGCGTCCCCGGGGTTCCGTCGTGTCGTCCCCAGGAGTAACTCGGATTCGATACGACGTACCTACTTGTATTATACAGTGTGGAAGGCACTGTAGTACATTTCTCTGCCAGATGGAGTACTACTACAGTACTATTTTGGTATTTGCCTGCCCCGTTGGCGTTGGTAGGCACGAGCGGTGTTAATACCTGCAGACGTTGTGACACAAAGATAACGAGTACGATTACGAATATAAATGTACAGCACGACTGCTGCTGCTGCTGGGTCATCTCGAATTAGCAGCTCGATCGGCATGTGCACTCGCTCACAGCACATAATCATCCACAGCAGAAACTTTGTTGAGTTGAAAGAGCCCGTGGCTTTAAAATCGATAACCTAAAATAAGTGTGAGAGAATAAACGAATCACACAAAGTCAGAAAAAAAAAGATGAAAGGAGAAAAGAAAAGAGGAAAATGGTTGGGTGGAGAAGCAAGGAAGGAGGAGTAGTGGGGCAGCAATACTATTCTCGGTCCGCACTTTAAAAAAAGCTCACCACCCTACCGGGAGGAAGACCTTTTCTATTTTACTGAGGGGCCTTGCGCTGCGCTGTGAGGAGTGAGGATGGAAGGGGCGATGCGTTGGATAGGCATCTTGGCCAGCTAGGATTAGAGTGAGAGGGATCCAAGCTTGAAAGCGAAAGAGAGGAGCTGTGGCGCAGTGCAGTCAAAGCTAGCTGGCATTTCCCCCTCATCTGCCCATCCCCATTTCATTTTCCTCCCCACCAATTCAAACCGAGATGGAAAAGCTTATAAAATTGCTCGCGAGGTGGTAGATTTGGGAGACGGGATCCGTATAAATAACCTCCTTCTCTCCCCCCTTGCCTACCCAGTACCCACCCATTCCTCCCTCTCCCCTTCCCCTGCCTCTCACCTTCCGCTCTCTCCAGCGCGTCCCCCCCTTCTGCCCTTGGGGATCGATCCGAGCTCCGGTTGGGTTTGCGCCGATTCATGCGTGGGGCGCAATGGCGGTGTCATCGCCTTCTTCTGCTCCGGAGAAGAAGAGGAAGTGGCTCCACAGCAACAGGAAGGTCACTACCACTCTCCTCCTTGCCTTCTCCTCTCCCTCTATCCCTCTGTTCCGTACCAATGGCTCCTCTGTTCAACAACTGTTCATTCTTTGGCTACCGCACACAAGTGCCAAGAACATCATGGACTCGACACAAGTTGTTTGCTCGGGCCGTCCGAATCGAAAGACGCGATTCCTTTGAGTGATGAACCATTCGCCCCTTTCGAGCCTAGTGCGCCCTTTTGTTTTCTCGTTTACTCCCAAAAGATCGAACCCGCTTGATCCGAGCGCATTCTGTCCGCTCGTCGGTTTCCGCTGTTGTTTTTGTCCTACCATAAAATAGTTTAATTTCGCCTTGTTAAACTAGTCAACATTTCTCTGTTTGTGCAAGAATCCAACATTCGCCCGAAAATCTCATGTTTCTGTGGGCCTTTCGGTGCGTGTAGGTGATCGACAGGTACCTTCGGGAGGCGCGGGCGATTCTGGCTGCTGCGCCGGAATCCAGCGGCGGAGACGCCGTGGCGGCGCTCGGTCTGGTCGACGCCGCGCTGGACCTGTCCCCGAGGATGGAGGCCGCGCTGGAGCTGCGGGCCCGCGCGCTCCTCGCGCTGCGTCGTTACCGCGAGGTCGCGGAGATGCTCCGCGACTACATCCCCAGCTGCGGCAAGTCCTGCTCAGGCGAGGACACCTCCTCGTCCTCCTCGTCCCTCTCGTCCTCGAGCTCCGGCGACCTCGGCACCATCTCCCGTGCCAAGCTCCTCTCACCCGACCGCCACCGATCCGACGCGGCCGAGGCCGACACGGGCACCGCTCGCTCCTTCCGTTGCTTCGACGTCTCCGAGCTCAAGCGCCGCGTCCTCGCCGGCCTCTCCAAGAACCCCAGCACGGACACGCAATGGAGGTACTTGGTCCTTGGCCAGGCCTGCTTCCACCTCGGCCTCATCGAGGACGCCATGGTGCTCCTCCAGACCGGCCGCCGCCTTGCCTCGGCGGCCTTCCGCCGCGAGAGCGTGTGCTGGTCGGAGGACAGCTTTTCGTCGTCGGCCGACGCCGCGGCCGTCGTCTCGGTGCCGTCGGGCAAGGCCTCCAAATCCGGGTCGGCGTTCATCATACCGGCCGTGGAGTCGGAGGCCGTGTCCCAGCTCCTCGCCCACGTCAAGCTCCTGCTACGCCGCCGCACGGCCGCGATGGCGGCGCTCGACGCGGGCCTCCCAGCGGAGGCCGTCCGCCACTTCACCAAAATCCTCGAGGCGCGCCGCGGCGTGCTACCTCACACGTTCGCCGCCGCGTGCCTCGTCGGCCGCGCCGCTTCGTTCCAGGCAGGCGGCCGCCCAGCGGACGCCATCGCAGACTGTAACCGTGCGCTGGCTCTGGACCCCGCGTACATCCCGGCGCTCCGCGCCCGAGCCGACCTCCTCCAGTCCGTGGGGGCGCTCAGCGATTCCCTCCGCGACCTCGACCACCTCAAACTTCTCTACGACGCCGCGCTCCGTGACGGCAAGCTTCCGGGGCCGAGATGGCGGCCACAGGGCGGCGTGCGGTACCGCGAGATCGCCGGCGCGCACCGGAAGCTGATCGCACGCATCCAGGGGCTCCGCGGCCGCGTCGCCGTCGGCGAGGCGTGCAACATCGATTACCACGCGCTGCTGGGCGTTCGGCGCGGGTGCACGCGGTCGGAGCTGGAGCGCGCGCACCTGCTCCAGTCGCTGAAGCTCAAGCCTGACCGCGCCGTGGTGTTCGGCGAGCGGCTGGAGCTGGTGGACGAGCACCGGGACCTGGAGGCGGTGCGCGACCAGGCCCGCATGTCCGCCCTGCTCCTGTACAGGATGCTGCAGAAGGGGTACTCGTTCATTTTGTCGGCCGTGGTCGACGAGGAGGCCGCGGACAGGCAGAGGGCGAGGGAGGCCGCCGCCGCGTCGGCGCTGTCCAAGCAACAACCGGCGGCGGCAGCGTCGCTTCCGGAGAATCCTCCCGGAGAGACGCCGATCACAAGCAGCTGCTGCACCGTGCGGGCCGCGAAACCGAAGGCGATCGTTCCAGCATTGTCTAAGACCGCCGTGGCCTCGCCGGCGCCGGTGTACCAGGGCGTGTTCTGCAGGGACCTGGCGGTGGTGGGTACCCTGCTGTCCCGCAGCGGGTTCGACCGCGGATCCCTCCCGCTCCCGGTGAAATGCCAGGCGATGAGCTGCTGATGGATGGGTTCCAGCCGTGCTACAGACAGCGACGCGATGTGATGCGAGCCGAAGGGCCGGCGGCCAGCGGGACGGACGGATGGGGAACACCGAGCACAAGAGAAGATCCAGGAAGGAAGGAAAGCTGGCGGGAAAAGGCGGAGGCGTTTGAATTATTGGGCAGGAACTCGCTATTTGTACAGTTTGTGAAATTTAGGGGGGTTCGGAAGAAAAATCTCGAGGAGGAAACTTGTGTGGTGTGCTGTGGGGAAGGTGGAGGGGAATTTCGGTCGCATCTTCGTTCTTTGAATGCGTGTTGTCACAGTGCAATTAGTTCTCTTCCCTGCATCATATGCCCTGTTGTTTTAGCCCCCTGCTGTCGCTGCTCTACTTGGCTCCTCCTCAAGTACTTCATGCACAGTATAAACAGCCTTTCATTTGGACTCTCTTTTGCAGTTTTGCTCACCTCATGATTCCGGCTTTTGCCGTCTGCACTCAACCCCATGGACGGTACTTGACACGGAAAGTGTATGGAAGTACTGTATATGTTTTGAATTTTCGGTGTTTTTTCTCGCACCCACCTCTGTACATACATAGCTCGTACTCCGTAGTAGGCATCTTTGCGTCGCATCCGGCCAACCAATGCGTTGGTTCAGTGTAGTATCTTAAAGCTGCATGTAATTGATGCACAGTGACTGGTGGTGGTGTGCCCGATGCGCGCACTGGCCCCGCTGCAGGGCCGGCGGTCCAGCTTAGCTGCTGCCATCGCCATTGCCATGCCTGCGCTCTCGTCTCTGATCGATGCGATCTAGTAGCGCGTAGATCGTCGTCATCCCGTCACTCTCTCCTGCCCGCTTTTGCAAGTAAAACTGTACCTGATCGCCGGCCGCACAGCACAGACCCCCACCTCTTTCTTTGCAGCCAGTGCAGAGCTTTTCCCTCCTCCCCGTGTGGTCACTGAAAGCGAAGGGTGATGATGCATCGGTACGTGCACCCTGCCCGTGAAAATATCCGGCGCTCGCAGCAGCCAGCAAGGCAGCAAGCGTTTCTTTCTTTTTAGTTCGTCGACGGCTCGTGATTCTCTCATCTGATCGGCACCGTTCGTAACTGGACCATGATCTGCGCCGTTGGTTGGTAATCACAGGTTAGTGACGACGCCAGACAGACAGACAGGCAGACAGGGTTAGTTTAAGCGACAGAGTGCGCGTCATCTCGCATCACGGCCCATCGGATTCGGTCTCGGTGGAAGCTGGTTTGGTCGATGAGGTGAGGTGGGGTGACGCACGGACTGGCGGTGCCATTTGTTTACCAAAATCTTAAGGATCGAGCAACTTGGAGCTGAACGAGAGGAGCAAAGCAGAGCAGGGGAGGGGAGGCGATAGGACAGACGGTTGTGAACATCCATAATACTACCATGTGGCATCCACGTGATCTCAATTCTCATCCACGGGCTCGGGAGTGTCTGAATGATGATTAGTGACGGGATGGACTGACTGGTTAATTATTCCAAACTACGGCTAAGCTTCGTTTCCCCGTCCTAAAATCCAAACCGCCCTGATCAGAAAGGCATGTGGGTGGCGTGCTGATTGGACGAACGCACATTGCCCTGCGGAGGCGTGACGTCACGTAGGCGTCTCTCTCTGGCAGTGTCAGCGCGCGGTTTTACTAGTATGTCTAGTGCCTTTTTACTGGTCACGGTCTGTGCCGACTTGGATGGTTAACCAATTAAGTACCACGGATGGGATCACGTACTTGTGCGGAGGCGATTAAACTACACGGACACGTTCGATCGAGGTGACGCACGCCGTCGTAGGCAGAACCGCTAGTTATGAATAACCATGGTTTCGTGACCTCTGTGGTTTTGCTTTAGGACGCGTAGTTGCGTCCACAGGTTAGGAAGTACTCCAGGAACAGAAGAAATCCTATTCACTCCAGCTAAGACGCAAGAGCCCATGTGAATGCAAAGGATCGTATTTCCTTTTTTACTTACTTGGTAGATCAACGTGTTGGAATCAGGGATTCGGTTACCGGTCGAAATAAATGGTATTCCATCATGGCCAAGCTTTACCGGACGAAAAATCCTGAACCGTTTGAATATGAACTAGCTTCTTCATTCTAAAATCGGTTTTTGATTTTTTGACGTTTTCAACTTTGAATTTCAAATTTTGTCTGAGAATCTCATCCGTGTAGCCGACAGATAAATTTTAGGTAACCACGGTTCTCGGAAATCCCACACCCCTCCGAGCTTTTCTCATACCGGTATCCAAATTCTTCGTTGAAATATAAATATATTGTGTAGCCATTTTCAGTCATTTCGAACTTGTGATTCAGTTGGCCGGCGCATCAATTCAATATGGTATTACACTCAAGAGGTCTCAAGTTTAAAACCCTGCTCATGCAGTATTAAAAAAGTTTATGCGGCCTACGCAGAACCCACGCGAAGTACTAAAATAGTCTAGGCACGAGGAGAAGCATTGAAAAATAATGAAAAAACAAATTTTGTTGCCTACGTTGATCCCATGCTAAGGATTAAAATGGTCTAGACGTGAGGGGAGTGTTCAAATATAAATATATTATCTAGTCGCTTTCCATCAATTCAGAATTTTGATTGAGTTGGCTAGTAGACCAATTCAATACAATGGAGGTCGGACAGATTCTGTTCACTGTTATGACATGGCATCTTTGGGATGCACCCAATGGTGTTTATAATGGAGATTCCATGGGACATCCTAGCATCCCGTGGAATAAGATTAAGGCGTATGTTGAGATGATTGAGCTGCATTTTACTTAAACATGTTACCAACCACAATCGTGCAAACACAACTTCATTGCTCCATTGGTCGCAGCCGCTAGAAGGTACGGTGTTCGCCAATGTAGATTCAAGCCAGTTTTCTCCTTCTACGAGAATGGGGGTTGGTGTCACGATGAGGGACGACAACGGTATGTGCTCGGTTGCCTACAGTCAAGTCTTTCGATGCGGTTACATCGTCGGAACTTGCAGAAGCACTTGCATTCAACATGATCAGTTGTGCTTCATGTTGTCTCTCCGTAGTCCATCGCATCAAAACTACGGCTATGGGCCGAAATGGCATCGGCGTGCTGACACAAAGACATCAAGTTGACCGCGACAAAGTTTTTGCCTCCGACTTTCAGTCCTATAACTGCCAGCAAATCGAGACATATTTATGAAGATGTCTACACGGTTGGAGAATACGGTTTATATATATTTTATTCAACATGGATGACCACGTAGCCCTCGAGTTCATACACGGTTTCGGGGCACCTACCATGTGGCATCCACGTGATCTCAATTCCTATCCACGGGCTCGGGAGTGTCTGAATGATGATTAGTGACGGGATGGACTGACTGGTTAATTATTCCAAACTCCGAGTACAGGGTTTAAGCTTCGCTTCCCCGTCCTAAAATCCAAACCGCCCTGATCAGAAAGGCATGTGGGTGGCGTGCTGATTGGACGAACGCACATTGCCCTGCGGCGGCGTGACGTCACGTAGGTGTCTCTCTCTCTCTCTCTCTCTCTCTGGCAGTGTCAGCGCGCGGTTTTACTAGTATGTCTAGTGCCTTTTTACTGGTCACGGTCTGTGCCGACTTGGATGGTTAACCAATTAAGTACCACGGATGGGATCACGTACTTGTGCGGAGGCGATTAAACTAAACGGACACGTTCGATCGAGGGGACGCACAACGTCCTAGGCAGAACCGCTAGTTAGGAATAACCATGGTTTCGTGACCTCTGTGGTTTTGCTTTAGGACGCGTAGTTGCGTCGACAGGTTAGGAAGTAGGAACAGAAGTACTCCTATTCACTCCAGCTAAGACGCAAGAGCCCATGTGAATGCAAAGGATCGTATTTCCTTTTTTACTTACTTGGTAGATCAACGTGTTGGAATCCGGGATTCGGTTACCGGTCGAAATAAATGGTATTACATCATGGCCAAGCTTTACCGGACGAAAAATCCTGAACCGTTTGAATATGAACTAGCTTCTGCATTCTAAAATCGGTTTTTGATTTTTTTGACGTTTTCAAGTTTGAATTTCAAATTTTGTCTGAGAATCTCATCCGTGTAATCGACATATAACAGTTACCGAAAATCCGGACCCCTCTGACATTTTTTTCAAACCCGTATCCAAACAGTCTATGCGGCCTACGTAGAACCCACACTAAGTACTAAAATAGTCTAGGCATGAGGAGAAGCATTGAAAAATAATGAAAAACCAAATGTTGTTACCTACGCTGATCCCATGCTAAGGATTAAAATAGTCTAGACGTGAGGGAAGTGTTCAAATATAAATATATTATCTAGTCGCTTTCCATCAATTCAGAATTTTCATTGAGTTGGATAGTACATCAAATCAATACAACGGAGGTCAAACAGATTCTGCTGACCGCTACGACATGGCATCTTTAGGATGCACACAATGGTGTTCATTATGTAGATTCGATGGGACATCCTGCAGCCCGTGGAATAAGATTAAGGCATATATGTTGAGATGATTGAACTACATTTTACTTAAACTTGTTACCAGCCACAATCGTGCAAACACAACTTCATTGCTCCATTGGTCGCAGCCGCTAGAAGGTACGGTGTTCACCAATGTAGATTCAAGCCAGTTTTCTCCTTCTTCGAGAATGGGGGTTGGTGTCACGATGAGGGACGACACCGGTATGTGCTCGGTTGCCCGTAGTCAAGTCTTTTGATGCGGTTACATCGTCGGAACTTGCAGAAGCACATGCATTCAACAAGATCAGTTGTGCTTCATGTTGTCTCTCCGTAGTACATGGCATCAAAACTACGGCTATGGGCTGAAATAGCATCGGCGTGGTGACACAAAGACATCAAGTTGACCGCGACATAGTTCTTGTCTCTGACTTTCAGTCATACCATTCACAAGGGCGTTACAATCGGTACGGTGTCGGAGTCATCTCCACCAAATATGGCTTTCAGACGAAGATTTAATTGGTCCAAGGCCGGTGGCATGCCTGAATTGGACAGTTGGCTTTGATCCGACTATCGTCGATGAATTTCGGTGGAATCTACTTGAAAGTTCTTTGACTCCATGCATAGAGCTCTGGTACAACCAGACATACCTGTTGATATAACAAGAAAATAAGGAAAATGAAGATACCACTTAAATTTCATGTTTTTGTGTGGCATATTCGTGAAGGAGTAATACTTACTAAAGACAGTCTTGTAAAGTGTAACTGGCAAGAAAGTACAAAGCGACGGTTTTGTCATCACGATTAGACGGTCGAACACTTATTCTTCGAGTGCAAGTTTGCTTGTTCTATATGGTCAGTCATCCAATCAGTTTCTAACTTGTATTCGCCACGTAATGTTGGAAAAAAATCAACTAGTTACATAGAGTTGATCACAAGTTTAGAAATCTTGTTTGGGTGGAAGCTGTTGACTATGTAGGAATGACAAGGTTTTTAATCATAATTTGTTTTTCTCTCATGCGGTTCATCTACCGGTATACCGATTTGCTCCGTCCATGGTCACCCATATAACTGCCAGCAAATCGAGACATATTTATGAAGATGTCTACACGGTTGGAGAATACGGTGTATATATATTTTATCCAACATGGATGACCACGTGATCTACGGATTAGCCCTCGAGTTCCTTATTTGTCGGAAACAAATCAGTATGTTTGCATAATAAGTCAGCACACCTCTCATCTCGTAAAGCAGACATTAAGAGTGTATCCGCGATGCTCAGTCTTTGTAGTGATTTGATTAATAAAGTGCTGAATTATCTCTAAAAACAGACACAGGGTAGGACGCAGCCGGTGGAGTGCATTGTTGCATGCACGCACTTGCCACCTTTCCGGGGTATAATAAAACTACTGCTACTAAGCGCGCGCGAGAGTGAGGTGAGCACGCACAAATCTTCTCGCTCGCTTTCCGTCAGTGGTTACGTGACCCGATCCACTACGGGAAAGCCACGATACGCCGACGGCCGGAAGCTGTCGGCGTAAGACCAGAAACCGTCGGCGTATCGGTACGCCGACGGCCGCCGTCGGCGTATGGCCGTCGGCGTATCCTTCCGTCGGCGTACGATACAAGCCGTCGGCGTATACGACAGCCGTCGGCGTATGGTAGGTGGGACCCACAAGACGCCGTCCGCCTCCGTTTCCGTCAACATGTCATACGCCGACGGCAATGCCGTCGGCGTACTTGTCGACGTGGCTTGCTCATGTGCGTCCGACAGGCACACTACGCCGACGGCGTTTGCCGTCGGCGTATAAGCCAGCTCCTGACAGCCTGGCCCCACCCCTGCGCGTCTGGTAGGTTCCATTGCCGTCGGCGTATGTGTCACCATAAGGTGACGTGGCCGTTTCCTGTGTGCCTGGCAGGCATCCTACGCCGACGGCATTGCCGTCGGCGTATGGGTTACCATACTGCAGGTTTTTTTGGATGCTGGTTTACAGCACATTTTAAATACAAATAAAATTGCATAAATACAAAACATCACAGAACTCACATAATATCATACATATATATACCATACCATCATAGAAACTTCAAATGACAAATATAAACCAAAATTACACTCATACAAAGTCGAAATGGCACAAACATAGTTCAAACTCATCCAAACACACCCGGAGAGCCCGAGGTACCCATCTCCGACCGCGTGAGAGCCCGATGACTCTTTGCCGCTGCTCATCTTGCTCAATCACCTGCATTGAGAAAGGGTAAACAATTAATAAGCATGATAAAAATATAATAAAATGTAGAAAGGGCAATTAATAAGCATAATAAGCATGTACAAGGGCAATTAATAAGCATGTTGAAAAATAAATATTAAGCATAATAAAGACATAATAAAATGTAGAAGACATAATAAAAGACATAATAAAGACATAAAAGACCCTCACCATCACTCTCATAGTTATGTCTTGGGTTCTCATCATCACTATCAACATCACTATCACGTGTATAAATTGGAACCTCATCGCACGGTGGAGGCTCATCATCGTCATCACGATCAAACTTGTTGAGAACATCTATGTCCTTTACATCCACCACTAAGTCACCACCTATCTGTGCATTGTCCTCGCGGTCCTCAAGACCTTGTATACCAAACTCCCCAAAGGTTTGTTCCTCTTGATAGAAAATCCCCTCGTATGTTTTAGGGTCAATGTTGTTGTAATCGTCTTCGGAGGGCATGGGTAGCTTACCATGTGGCGATACATGGAACACGACTTCCCACCCAATGAGTCCCTCTTTCTTGCATGGGTAGGGCAAATAATAAACTTGCCTCGCTTGGTGAGCCACAACAAAGACATCGGAACCCTCGTAGGTGGTTGAAGGCTTAACTTCAACTAACCCAATGGAAGGGGTACTTCTATGTCCATTAACATGGTCGAACCAGTGGCATTTGAACACAACAAGTTTGAGTTCTATGTTCGTGTTATTGAACGTCAGCTCGTATACGTTCTGTAACTTTCCGTAGTAATCAAATTCACCGGCTCCTTTGGTGAAGACCCCGGTATTTATAGTCTTTGCATTTGGCCGACTGTTCTGGTGAAACTCTGTATGGAAGCGGTACCCATTCACATCATACTTCTCATACATCTCGACTCTACGGTTACAACCTTGGGAGACACATCTCAACTCATCCGACATCACAATGTTGGGATCAGCTCCCTACAAGTACAAATTGTTTGTGCATTAGTAGGAGGTACAAGACACGGATTGCAAGGTAGAAGGGACAGGTTAGAAATTACCTTTTCCCTGAACCAAGCCGTGAATTTTTTCTTTCCGGGGGCACCCTCTTTCAAAAGAGTGTCCAGCTCGGCTTCATCGGGTCCCTCTGATGCTCCCGACCACATTTCATCCGTGAATTGGCTAAAAGGAGAAAATACGTATTAGACCAAAACCGAGTTAGTAATTGCAAACTAATTTGTTCACCATTTTACCTAAGGAAACTGCCGTCTTCCTCCTCCCCGTCGCGGACCACTTCATTCATGTTCATAAGCACATAGAGCATTATGCACTCCAGCTCTTCATTGCTCAAGGTATACCTTTTTGCGCCACCGGCCTTGCCACCGGGAAACTGGAAGAGGGCGAGCTTGGGGTCTAGCTTGGGCTCGTCGATGTTGTACCGAGAGGCCTGGTTATGCATTGTGGGAACATCATCGGGATAGTACGTTAGCCTGGCATCTGTCATCTCCTGGAGGATAGTTGCCTCAGCTATGCATGCTTCAATCTTATTTTTGTTTCCACATTTGGTTCGAATATACTTGAACTCTCTCTCAATACAAAACTGCCAACGAAACTGCACCGGTCCACCCATGAGTGCCTCGTTCGCTAGATGCACAACAAGATGTGCCATCGGAGTAAAGAAGCCTGGCGGAAATATCATCTCTAAGTTACATAGCAACTCCGGCACAAGGTCATGCAGCTTCTGAATAATCAGTGGACATATCTGCTTAGCACAGAGCGTGCGGAAGAAATGGCTCAACTCCGCGAGCACTCGCCAGATACGGTCGGGGAGATACCCTCGAACCATCACCGGTAGCAGCCGCTCAATCCATATATGATAGTCGTGACTCTTGAGCCCGGTGACTTTCCCCGTTTTTATATTGACTCCCTTACTTATATTTGAACAATAGCCATCCGGGAACATCACGACGAATTTGAGCTAAGAGAATGCCTCAGACTTTTGCATACTATTAAGACAGAAGTCGGCATGCGGCTTGAACCAGTTCTTTCGACGGCCTTCAGGTGGCTTCATGTGTAAACTCTTCCTATCACATATCTTCTTGATATCGACTCTAGCCTTAACATTATCCTTCGACTTCTCCGGAATGTTCAGGATTGTGTGAAAGAGGGACTCTGCGACATTCTTTTCGGTGTGCATCACATCGATGCTATGGGGAAGTTCGAGGTCCTTGTAATATTCGAGCTGCGTCAAGCCTGCCACGTGAGTCCAGTTGTGCGTCTCACCATATCCCACATACCGTGGGCCTTTTCCCTTAGCAGGCACGAGAGCACGTAGCTCGGCATCAACAGCTGCACCATCAAAAGTTGGTATATCTTTTACTTCATGCTCAACTCTACCCTTCTTGAAGTTCCTTTTGTCTTCTCTATACCGATGCCCTCTTTTGAGGAACTGTCTATGTTTGTCAAACGCGGAAAACTTCATACCCGCGCTTAGCCAAATGAACTCAAGTCGGTTCCTGCACACTGGGCATGGCCACTTACCAGCTGTACACCATCCGCAGAATAGGGCATACCCGGGCATGTCGTGCATGGAATTGTGGAACCAAACCTTCATCAAGAAGTTGGTCTTCGATGCACGATCATATGTCAACGTCCCGTGGTGCCAAGAGTGGTTCAGATCATCCACAATCGGTTGCATGTACACACTTAAATTCTTCCCCGGGTATTCAGGACCTGGAATGATCAGCGACAGGAATATGGTCTTCCTTTGCATTAGGGCTCCGGGAGGGAGATTGAGCGGAATAACAAACACAGGCCAGCAGCTGTACGAGGCAGTCGACATACCATATGGATTGAATCCATCGGTGGCTATCGCGATTCTGACGTTTCGAGCCTCTGCAGCCTTATCGGGGTGCTTCATATCAAAGTTAGCCCATGCCGTACCATCAGATGGATGTCCCATCTTTACCCGTCCGTGCTCATCCTTGTACCTCTTCCCCGTCTTGTGCCACTGCATCTGTGTAGCGGTCTCTTTGTTCATGTAAAGCCGCTTGATTCTGTCTATGAATGGGAGGTAATGAAGAATCTTAATGGCGACTTTTGTCTGCGTTACCTGACCATCGGCTCCGTTTACCTCATGATACCTAGAGGCCCCACACAGGCTACAGTACTTGTCCTCCGCAAACTGTTTCCAAAACAAAAGGCATCCTTTTGGACAACAATCTATCTTTTCATAATCCATGCTGAGATCTCGCAGGATTTTCTTCGTTTCGTACATGTTTTTAGGAAGACAATGCCCATCGGGCAACATGTTACCAAATGTTTCCAGATGCCCTTCAAAGCATGAACGGGTGTTGCCGTGCTCGAGCTTTCTGGCTAGTGCTTGCGAGATGGCATCGAGCTGAGAAATTTTTGCACCCTCGTACAGAGGCCTCTGAGCCGAAGCCATCATATCAATGAAGGCCTTCGCGGTTGGCTCCGGGTCCTCTGGTTCGCGAGGCTCCTCCGGTTCTGGCGGTTCCTCCTGTGAGGGTGGCGAATCTGGCACGTCGCCATCACGGAGATCTTCTAGCCAGTTTCTAATCCCATCATCTTCATTGCCATTGATCCGCTGCCGCATCACCCTACCATTCTCGCGTTCGTACTCATCAAAGTCGACTGTCGTGACGAAGTTCGGCATATACCCATACGACCATAGGTGTTTAGTCATCTCATCCTTTCCCTGACGTTTACGCAACTTGCAACGAGCGCAAGGGCAGTTTGGACGAATGCCTGACTTTGAACCACGCGCTAACTCCTTCACTAACAAATTGGTCTTCCCTACCCACTTGTCTGTTCTGTCAAGCGCACTAGTTCGGCCACTGTACATCCACCCATTATCAGTCATCCTCTGCTTTACTATGAGCCAAACCTCTGCTTTATTATGAGCCAAATAATAATAACATGAAATTAAATGCATGCAATGTCACCGTAAATTTATTCAATGTCACCAATTTATTACGGCCAAATTTTATCTTTTAGAACATGCGAAGGTTCACCTAAGCTTCTAATAGGAAGGCCTATCCCACCCGAGTATGTGTAGATCGAGTCGTGTTCCATGTTCTACCCCGACCCGAGACGGAATTTCGGCAGCACCTCCCCGCTGTTCTTCAGAATACACGTCTCGAGCTTGTCAAGCCGAGAGGGTGTGCATCCGAAGAACAACGGGGAGGTGATGCCGAAATCCGTCTCAGGAAGGGGTAGAACACGGAACACGACTCGATCTACACATACTCGGGTTGTCCAAAACGTGGACAATCCGGAAGAGGTACGGTTATAAATATGCAAAGATGGACAATCATGCATATTTATAAATTTGTATCTCTTCCGGATGGGATCTGACTCGGGTTACGCGACTGACTTGGTGATCTAGACAAAAATAAACCTATGCAACAAGAGGGGCGAAAGATTTATACCCTCGATGTGTGATCGGTGGCCGGAGAAGGTCGAGGACGTGCTCCGAAAGCGGGGCGACGAAACAGGGGCACCGAGGCGGTCCCTCCTCAGCTGGAGAAGAAGCCCCGCAACGACACGCGGGACCGACGGTGCTGGCTGGCGGGAAGCTACGTCGTCTGAAAAAGCACAAACAATAAACATTAGCACACTAAATTAAAATGAGCTAAAATGAACTAAATGAGCTAAAATGAACTAAAATCATGAAATAAATTAAAATGAAAAGCACATATGTCACAAAAAATATGTCTGTTTAATTTTGACTAAGGTCCTGTTTGGTTGATCTTAATTTTGACTTTTGCCTTATATGTCACAAAAATATCATAATATGTGTTTTTGATTTTGGCTTTTGACATGTACCATCATGCAACAATGTCTAATTAAAAACCAAAATACAAACTAAAAAACATCTAAAATACAGAAATAAATGCTATCTAATTAATAATAATAGAAATTGATGATTACAGAGTAGAAGGGGTCGTCACCGCACTGAACCGTCTTGCGAACCAACTGTCGAGCACCTTGTAGACGCCTAGGAGTCGGTGGTGAGAAGGCCGTCGGAGCTGAAGCAGGGGAAGCAGAGGAAGGAGACAGGGTCAGAGGTAGAACTTGAGCAGCAGCAGGTTGAAGAAGAGGATCTTCCGGTCGTCGTCGTGGTCACCGGCGTCGACGACGAACAGCAGGTCGCGTGGCGAAGGGGACGGAGCTGCCGGTCTCGTCGTCGCTGGATCGGCGAGGAAGAGGAACAGCCGTCGAGTAGCGGTGTCTTGGAGGCGCGCCACCACGCCTGCCTGGCCGTGGCGGCGGCCGGAGGTGGAGAAGCAAAGGGGGGCACGGGACAGAACTGCCAGGCGGGCGGAGCTGGGCGTCGGCCGCGGTGGAGCTGGGTGGCGGCGCAGCTGCTTGGGTGGTGGAGCTGGGTGGCGGGGCCGGGGAGAGAGGGGCGGGCGGAGCTAGGTCGGGCCGGTGGAGCAGGGTCGTTATTTTATGTTGTTTCCTCGTCTCAGCTTCTTCCTTTTCACGGCGCTTCTGTTCTTCTAGTGTTTCTTTTTTCTTGCCTTTTATGTTCACATGGTGGGACATGTGAACACATAAGGAACCCAATTTGGGCACATGTCATCACATGATCCCATCGGTTCCATCCGGAATGGGAGTTTCCACCTGGAGGAGCTGAACTCTTGCAACTCCAGAGAAAACCCTAGCTTTTCCTAGTTTATCTGATTCATTCTCTTGACTTGAGTTGTGGCAAGTGTCTTCATTCCATCATCTTCTTTTCTCACATCTCTTCTGTTCTCTCAGTGCCTCTTCTGGTTATACGATGTCGATCGCACCTGATTGGACAAAGAAAGTAGCTGAAGAGCATAATCACACAAATATGGAATCGTTATTTTATGTTGTTTCCTCGTCTCAGCTTCTTCCTTTTCACGGCGCTTCTGTTCTTCTAGTGTTTCTTTTTTCTTGCCTTTTATGTTCACATGGTGGGACATGTGAACACATAAGGAACCCAATTTGGGCACATGTCATCACATGATCCCATCGGTTCCATCCGGAATGGGAGTTTCCACCTGGAGGAGCTGAACTCTTGCAACTCCAGAGAAAACCCTAGCTTTTCCTAGTTTATCTGATTCATTCTCTTGACTTGAGTTGTGGCAAGTGTCTTCATTCCATCATCTTCTTTTCTCACATCTCTTCTGTTCTCTCAGTGCCTCTTCTGGTTATACGATGTCGATCGCACCTGATTGGACAAAGAAAGTAGCTGAAGAGCATAATCACACAAATATGGAATCGTTATTTTATGTTGTTTCCTCGTCTCAGCTTCTTCCTTTTCACGACGCTTCTGTTCTTCTAGTGTTTCTTTTTTCTTGCCTTTTATGTTCACATGGTGGGACATGTGAACACATAAGGAACCCAATTTGGGCACATGTCATCACATGATCCCATCGGTTCCATCCGGAATGGGAGTTTCCACCTGGAGGAGCTGAACTCTTGCAACTCCAGAGAAAACCCTAGCTTTTCCTAGTTTATCTGATTCATTCTCTTGACTTGAGTTGTGGCAAGTGTCTTCATTCCATCATCTTCTTTTCTCACATCTCTTCTGTTCTCTCAGTGCCTCTTCTGGTTATACGATGTCGATCGCACCTGATTGGACAAAGAAAGTAGCTGAAGAGCATAATCACACAAATATGGAATCGTTATTTTATGTTTGGTCTCTCCGGGATTGTATGTTTGGTCTCTCCGGTTCTCTTTGGCAGCCCATCTATCAGAAAAGGCAAGTGCCGGGAATGATTCTGATAGCTGAATGTTGTGTGTGTGTGCCCACCTATATTTTCTTCATATGTTGTTCCTCTTTCTCGAGATCGAACTGTTCAAACGCTAAGTTCATGCGGGTTCCGGAAGAATCAAACCGTTATTTTATGCGGGTGGGATACAGAAATAGGGACGGGAATTATAGACCCAATTAATACATAAATTACAGACCCAATTTATACATAAATATTATATACAGAAATAAATGAAGGTAAATAAAGAAATAAGTAAAACTAAAAAAAAAAATACATATACGCCGACGGTTATGCCGTCGGCGTCTATGTTACAAATACGCCGACGCATAACCGTCGGCGTAGCTCCATAGGGAAGACGGCCGTTTCCTAATCGTTTGGGCGGCCGTTAGTGGGGCCTCTTTCGCCGACGGTGTAATTGACGCCGACGGCGGCCGTCGGCGTATGTAAGTCTACGCCGACGGGGTTTATTACGCCGACGGGCCGTCCGTCGGCTTTCTCGGTTTCCATTGTACGCCGACGGCCCCGACATTTGGCCGTCGGCGTATAAAAAGGCCGTCGGCGTGTTGACGTTTTCCCGTAGTGATCGGATCACGTTAGCGCATTCCCAACTTTCTCAGCGTTTCAAATGCAGCTGACCTGTCCGAAAAAAAAATACTCCCTCCGATCCGAAATAACATTCGCAAGCTGTACACAAAAAGTTTACTACGGCAGTACGTTCTCTCCGAAAGTTATTTCGGATCGGAGGTTAGTAAAAAAAAATCAGCTGCTGGGAGACACGTACTACTTTGGTTGGGCATTACCGCGTCACTAGGTTGATTGGAACGCGATCACGGGTAGTTGCCTGTGCCGATCGATTGGGAGGGATCGAGATGCTACTAGTCATCTTTGTCGGATATTTCGGACGGTCGTGTCAGGTTCAGGCCACAGCTAGCAAGTGGCTCGTGAAGACTAGTGAACGTGTGACGCGACGCGACGCGCTCGATCTGGCTCGCCTGGCATGACGAGACGGATAGATCGAATGGCTGATGATTGCGTGATAATAATGGTACGTATAAAGAAAGAAATTAGCTGTCCCGTTCTGTACCGTGAACGAAAATAATATTCGTACTAGTACTAGTTTGACCACGCAGTGTGCAGGCGAGAGAATTATATGATGAGTGGGAATTCAAACTTGGGTCAAGGAAAATAGGTATATGGCGCGCTGGGAAATCTTGTTTGGTTCGAAAGTGCCATGTCATGTCAGAGGCATATATACTATACGCGTACTGCCAGCTGGGAGAGCACGAGCAAAGTAGAGGCGTGGGCGGCGGAGGTGCCGGATCGCGTACCGTTGCAGCTAGCACCGCCCTAGCCAGCTAGAAAATGTGTTAATTTGGCCGGTGTGAAACGGGAGCAACTCTACGTACCCGGCCTGATTCTTTGTTTGTTTTAAAAAAAGGTACACCTTGATGGCCTGATTAACGGTTCGCAACTGACGTACGTACGTGCATGCATGCCGCATGCATATGCATCGAGTAGTGCAAAAGCTCATATGTTATTTCGGAAAATAACATGCTTTGTGTTTTCCATCTCATCAAAGTAGTATAAAGCTGAAACTAGCTAGCGGATCGAGTTGTTTACGAGTTGCCACGTATGGGTTCGGTGGTAAGGTTTTGTTTGGGCAGGCGCGCGCGCATGTCAACGACATACATGCATGCACGATTGCACGGGGGGGAGAGAGAGAGAGCTATATACACTCTGCACTGTTGCGTGGCTTTCCAAACGTACTGGTCCTTATTCCTGCTGTCTTCGAGGCTCTCTCTCTCTCTATATATACATCGAGGATCGAGGACACTCCACCGCCGCGAACGAAATCCAATGAGACTGACGCTGTTGATTCGCGCTTTCCACGAAAAGAGATACGGAATATCATGCATATATATTACTACAGTACATGGCGGTTCTCTACTCGATCGTAGGCTCCGGCCGCCTTTACTTGAAATTTCACTTGCTGTACGTGTGTGTCGTTGTGAGTTGATGTGGATTGTCGTCAACTGTGAAGTACACTTCAAAGATCGATTGTTTGCATAATGGCTATTCAAAGTTACAAAACAAATTTAGCATAACAACTTAGGATACGGAACTGACAATAACAAAAGCAAAACTACAAATTATTATTCATAGTAGCGACAACATCTCCAATATTTAACTTTTATTGCAAGACCAAAGGATTACTCATATTTCTATGTTGAACTTGGCTATCAACCTCAATAGACGTCAGCGTTGAGGTAGAACAACGAATTTGGTCGAGGGGGGGTGGATCTTTGACCGTAGCTTTCGGCCTGTTGGCGGGGCGTCTCAGAGAACAACGGCTTTGGTCTTTTGGTTTGTGCCCTATCGGTGGCAGACGACGGCGACCAAAATAATTGTCGAAGAGGTTTTACGCTTGTATATGTGTGGCCATAGTGATGAGTAGAATTTCTAATCATTTGCGTCAACATTCAAAACCATATCATTCAAAGAATATCTCTAATTATTCCTCTAAACCTGTAACTAATCACAAATAGTTGGAAATCTTGTAAAATGTCCTTTGTTAATTGTTGCTATGCAGGAATGAAGCATTTATGGCGGAATATACAAAATATGGGAATATATGAGGTTCGAGAAGTAAACGAGCAAAGGTAACGAATTCTAGTGATCCGACGGACTTTCCCGTCCCATTATAGATCTTGCGGTCAACGCTATCTATACGATGCAAGGGTACTTCACAAAATTTATTTACAATCCTAGCTGGATGAGACCGATACAATGGATCCTCCACCAGAACAATCATTCTTTGATCAATTGCCCATGGCCGCTAAGAGTAAAAACCTAGACGACTGACGTAATGTCGGGCGACTATGAGACGTACTACTCGGTGACGCGTTCAACAATGACGCGGCAGTGTAGCTGTTCGGAGTCCCGTGGCATGTGTGGGCTCTAATTGTCCAATATGCTTGGGTTCTCCGACTTTGTCGACGTTAGGTGCGTGTTGTCGACACCGACATTGAGATGCGCTCGAGAGGCTAACATGGGGCGTGTGGTGGATTCAACACTGAGATGAACGTGGGATGTCACTAGTTATTTCCCCTAACAGTTGTGCACCAATAATCACGTCTGGATGGAGTGCTTATGCAGTGGCTTCTTTGATTGGGCACTAGACATATTGTCCTGATACCTTGATGAAACTATCATTTTTATGCGTCCTTGTTGAGGCTAGGAGGTATAGTTTTTCCGTGCTGGCAGGTGCAGACGCCAACTCATGATGAATTTGATCTGGTGTTGCTATTCAAGTACGTGGTCTCAAGTTGCCGAGTGAAAACCCTATGCACGACCTTAGTTGGTGGTATGGGGAGATGTCGTTGTTTTCACATTGTTCCTTTGTTGAAGGCATTGCTTTAAGTTGCTCGTACTTGATCAGCATGGTGAAGCACATGATTTGTCCTTCAGTGGCTCGATCCGACAACGACGACACTTGTATGTCGTCCTCTCCATGGAGTCTTTGCTTTTTAGAGAACCATTCTCGCACATATGTGTTATGGAAAGGACGTTTCGTGTGGCCGTTTGCGGTTTGCCGTTGGTCACTTTGTAATCACTTTTTCTGTCATGTCTTTCGTTTTGTTTTATCTTTTTTTTTTCTCTTATAATTAGGTTTTGTGCATCCTCTGTGTTTTGACTGGTTTCGACATTTTGTTGTTGCAAATGCCAATGCTATCTTGAGATTAATAATATTTTCTTTTAAGTATAAAAAAATCAATGTTGCAATGACAACACATTTTTTTTGCATTGAATCATAACATGAGTCATTTATCACCTCACAATGCATGCACATATCATGTCCAGAGAATATTCTCAGCACAAAACAGACAAGGTAAGCATGTAGATGCACTGATGTGTATAGTATATCTTAGCATTTAACCTTGGAGCAGCTAGGGCATGGACCAAACACGCGTGCGCGCGTGCCTAGCTATGTTCAGGATTTTGTGCAGCAAACATATGCAACCACTGCAGAATCTTTCAGGCACCACCAGCATTATTATTAGGCCATTTCAGATCTTCAAAATCCATTGTCTGTGTACTTCCAATGGCTACCAAGCAAGATTTAGCAACTACTACATTCCACGATCTTACACAAGCATACGTCACAGCGATGGATCGATGCCTTTGCGTGCATATGTATTCAAATCGGCGGCCTCCAACTTGTGAGACAGAAAATATTCAATGTCCAAACTGCATGATTGACTGTTTGAGTACTAGGAGGTCCAGAGTATCAGGGAGGGCGATACCATCTTATCTGAACCACTTCCTTACCTGTAAAACAACTAGTGCTATACATCAATACGTGTGATCCATAATTGTCTAGTATAGTATGCATAGATCGGATCCCTGCTCGTTTCTGTTGGCCACTCACAGGCACAGCCTAGAACCACTCAAATGTTTTTTACAGCTTCAGCACAGAGCACTAAGCTTGTGATTTGGTACTCCAATCTGACTCAGTAGTTAAGTAAAGATAGCTTGTTATAGTGCAATTTTTTTTTTCAAGAATTTAGACCATTAGAAAGAGATCATGCCTATTGATGGACCGCAATACAGACAGTCAAATCCTTATATTAATTAGACTTGATGAACTGTCAGCAGCAGCCCTAGGATACCCTATCATCCGTATGGTGTTCTTCATTCTTCAATACGAGATACTACTTACTAGTAACCACAACAGTATTAAAGCCAGTCGGCAGATAGTGGTCACACCCCCAGTGCCAGCAACAGCCACACACAACAATGTACTCCGCATCTGGCCACACACAATAAAGCACTTTATTTTAAATTCTCCCGTGAATATTCGTAAACATATTTTCTCGTGATTTTTCTGGGGACCATCATAAATTTTCACAGGATGTCTTAAAATTATATACTATCTCCGTTCTTTAATATAAGACGTTTTGACAATTGAACCGCTAAAACGTCTTTGTATTTAGGAACAGAGGAAATATATTACAGTGTGGCCGCTCTGGAAATAACGGCTCTACAACTATAACCGCCACATAAAGAGCACCGTATAAATCAAGGAATGGATCACCCTATCCTTCTGCAACATGAAAGTGGTAAGAGCGGGTATAAGTATAATACATCCATATGTGCTAAAAAAGAGAGAGCCCATGTGAGGCCGCAACATGTGAAATGAAAAGGGCAGTGCGGAATTGAGTGCGGACGAAGAAAGAAGTAAAGCCCTATCCTTTTAGTGGAATAAAGCTTAATATATATACATACATATATATATAAGCATAAAGGAGCTCTTGTTTCTGTGGCACCTTGCTATTTTGGGACAACAAAGTTCGGCGGGAATCTATGGCGCACGCATTGATGGAGATCATGAGAACGAAAGGAATTTATACAAATTTCCAGCTGGAGCGATCACAGATTGGATGCAGAAGAACATGTATCATGTATGCATGCATGGTTCTGGGACCTGGGTCCTTATCATGTGATGAAGGAGCGTTGGTTGTGTTTGGCCATGATGGAGCTCATGTGGGTGCCATATATCTCAGGACAATGCATAATCAGTCACACATAGCATATGACTCCACAAACACTTTGAATAAGAAAAAACAATTAATAACCTTGTGAACTTTGAGTGGAATTCCTGCAAAATTACTGCTCCAGCCAGCCATTTGAAATAACAAAAAACTGAGAACATATACAACCTACTCCGTCCAACCGATCTGAAAGGATGATTAGTAAGAGATCATGGAGCCGCAAAGTTCGCACAGGATGACAGGAGTAGTAGTTAGGAAGCGATGATCACGATTCAAGCAGGAACACGATCTTGAAATCTATTAAGACAGCCGTCGTACAGTCGAAGAAGAGCAGATCATGATTCATGACCACGTTCTTATTACTAGCAACCAACACATAACTAACGCTCATAATTAAGATCACATACCGTACGTATGCTGGCACATGGAATTCTGGAGATCGAGAGCCCAATAATGAGTTGCTTAATCGCCCAAAGCATCTTCCCTGCTGGCGATGGATTCCAATCCCGGCCACTTTTCGCAGGCTTTGGCTCCAGAGCTTAAATTTTGGGCAGGTCCGTTGGTTAGGCTAATTAAGCCTAGGATTCCATGGGACGGGCGGGCTGGAGACAGTGGCCGTCTCAAGGAGCTGGACGGCACGTGCCACTGGACTGAGCTTCGGCCGTGGCCCCTTTTCTCACCTACGGGCGCAAAGGATTTGTAGCTTGTATTTTGCCAGCATATACGTATATTTTTTGAACTGTGCCGGCGTATGTATTGTTTGAACTGTGCCAGCAATTGTTTGGTGATGCCCTCGTGGAGAGATGGGTATTCCTTTTGTCAGAAGAAAAGATGGGCATTCGCATTCTTTTCTGGTCGCACGTTGTGTCGGAAACCACCACGTACGGGAGGCTGGGCTCGAGGGGGTCTGTTATTTTAAAAAAATCAAATATTTCATATTTTGAAGTTTTTAAAAAACAAAAAAGATTCTGAATGTTGATAATGATGCATTCGACCAACGTGTAAAACCTCAACTCAAGATAGTATTTCTATTTGAGACAGGGGTACACAAAAATGACAATTGTCTGATAAATTTGGGACAGTTGAAATTTTACACTGTTCACTGCTTTCAAATGTCATATTTATCATTTTGTGCAGCCTAAAATATAAGTTATTTCTACTTGAGATTTTACAGTTTATAGAGCACAACATTGTCTACATCTAAAATTATTACAGATTTTTTGAAACTTCAAAATATGATTTTTGAATTATTCAAATAAATGGATCCTTAAAGCTCGGGCTCCATTTGTCTGCACATGTTCTATGGACAAGCGACTAAGATCAGCACCGTGAGTTCCATTCAAAGAAAAATACGTTAGAATTAGGAATCACTATTTATTTTTGCACTATGAGAGCATCTCCAACCGGACTGGATAAACTTGACCCCTATATGTCCGTGGACACGTCCGGACGTGTCTGCAAACATGGCTCATATAACTCTCAAATATTGACCCTTCCGATCACAAACCCTATGTTCAATCCTTAAATCCATGCAACTACATGCATCTTTATTTTGTGCATACATCAAGCATACTACCTTGTGCATATTATAGATAAATCATACATGCTGATTATAATCACGACTACGATAACTATCGCTCCTAATGCAGCGTGGAGACGCATCTCCTTCTTGATAGCATATATCTTAATTTCTTTATCTTCTACCAAGTTCCATCCATCTTAATCTTGTAACCATCGATAGATGATATCGACAAGACGCAATTCCATTTTCATCTTCTATTTTTCTATCGTCTTCTTTTCTTCTTTTATCCACTTCTTGTCTTCTTTTATTCTCTTCTTGTTTTTTTCAATCTTCTTCATTGCCTCCTCCATCTTCCGGTTTGTTTCTTGAGCTAGCTCTAGCTTATCTTTGATCTTTTTTTTTTTCATCGATTGTGAAGTTCAAATCTTCCTAAATAAGCATTTTGCCTCGGAGGCAACTATTCAACTCGAACATCACACCCTGGACGTTGCACTTACATGTTGATTAATCCTAAATGATAACAACGAGCAACTCAAATCAAATCCAATTGCAAATTTCCGCAATAAACTCAAATTTTGGGTAAACCTTAAAGCGTACCGCGATGGAATCGGACGAGGTGATGTTCCCGTTTTCGTGGGTGGAAACATGTCTTGGAGAATGAGCCAAGAGAAAAACTTGAATTTGGCAAGATAACTTGGGTCGATCCGAGGAAACCAAGCCGACAAATTGCATCATGTAAGTGGAAGAAGTTGATTAACAACCATTTGCGCTAAACTTCCACAAAGTGAGATTCAGCGTTACCGAGGACGAGAATGACCCCTAGAGGAGAGACCAAAGGGAGAAAAACTCCTGAATATGATGAAGGTCCAGCCCATCGTCCATTTTAAAAATGCCACTAATACAGTCGTTGTCGAGGAAATCTTGACTAGTACAATTGTTCTCTCGATTCGAGAGGAGAAAAATGTTTGGGGTAGTGTTTTTGGGTTTCTTCCCATCCGATCAAGGGACATGCGAAAAATTTGTATTTCGCCCTCCCTCTCCGTGATCGTGAACGCCGCATAGAAAAGATAAATATCTTTGTCATGATAAGCATATTATGGCATTCTTAAGGGAAAATCTGATTTGACTCATAGGTGTAGATGCACCCACTATCTAAAAACTGTTTTTCAAAATGCACAAAAATAAAAAATTGGTTGTATATCAGGACATTATATGTTCGCACACAAAGTTTCACAAAAAAAAAAGATATTTTTTTAGCCTATGTAAAAATGACACTCCGAAATGACTTTTCACGAGATATTTTTTTATCAATTTTTCACAAGCCACAAAAAAAAATTCTCTTTTTTTTCACGAAACTTGATGTACGAACATAGAATGTCCAGATATACACCCAATTTTTTGGTCATATTTTTTTTAATATTTAAAATATGTTTTTCTATAACGGACACATCTATACCTAATAATAAAAGCAATAAGGCTTCCGCGGTTTGGTTTGGTACGTCATCAAAATTACCCCTAAAGTTATAAATAATTACCCACTCTGCCACCCGTAAGTTAAAAAACGGTTCGATCTAATATTGGTTAACGTTTCTCTTTCATTTGTTGTTTCGTCTGTTTAGTTTTCCTGCATACGTCGCTGGGTCATTGATCGATGGGAGTCCGATCCGTACCAGGCTTAGCCTCTAGCTACGCTTGTATATATATCCGGCCGGCCGGCCGCTAGAAAATCGATTAGTCAGGCGGTGTCTCCAGCCCGTGTCAACGATGGAGAAACAGGCGTCACGTCCGGGGTCGAGCTCGCGGCCGTGGGTGCCTCCAGCCCTGCACTACAATGGATAAGGAGAAGATCGATCTATTGATTCGGGTCAACACAGGAGCCATTGGCGACGTATGGCTTGAGTAACGCCGGAGTTCACCGGGAGAAGCAGCCTTGCATGTTGGAGACGCTTTCACGACGACACTGATGACCGCCGGTGCGGGCTGTTCGCCACTTCATCGCGCCGCCGTTACAGCCATCCTCGCATCCTCCGTGTCCGCCCGTTGAAGGAATCAGGCCTGGACTCTTTCAGTCGTAGGCACCATCCTCATATTTTCCGCCTCCGGCCGAGCGCCACCGCGGTCGATTTGCTCGTATCTGGCCATCTCGAACTTTGTCGACTGCAGCAAGGCGCGTGTGGGTACGACACTGATGGCCACAATCCATGCTGCCTGCGTTCGCCGCGCCTCATGGAGCAAGAAAAAAGGTACTACAAGCAAACCTTGCTACCGATTTGAGGTCAGCTGAAACACACAGTCCGGAAGCAGCAGCTCATGTGACGTTGAAATTATGTGCCCCTCTGTTGGCTCTGGTGGTTTCAATTAGACATCGGTATTATTAACTGAAGATTATATAAAGTTAAGGCATCGGAGTAAACACTGAACCAAATTCATGGTTTGGTATTTCCTAAAAAACACATCAGCACAAGCAGCAACATAGTATTTTGGTTGCATCATGCCTGTACCTTATATATATCGACAAATGACACTAAAATGACATCTATTGCAAATCAGGAATACCTATACTGCATATATTTAAACATTTTAGCTATAATATGTAGGTTTAATTTTGAATAATATGGTCAGGCAATATCAACACTGAGGAGTTACTGTCACAACATATGTGTTCTTTTCATGAACGCATTCATGGTTCAGAACTTCGGATCAGTTCGGGTCATAAAAGCCTGCTCAACGGGAAATATGGGGATTTCTAATTGTTGCATGATTAGACAAAAGGAGAGAAGATGGCGGCTTTATTCTTGCTGCACATTTCAATGCTTCGAGTGGGTGGTTTCATAGAATTTTTTCTAGAATTCTTTGGAAAGACCTCGGCGTGGTTTTAGAGGTAGTAGATGATTGAACAGGCTTCGTTCTCCACATCCCGACTGCTCCCCCAATGAGTTATCCACCTTCTTCTTTTTGCTACACTCCCTAACCCTGAGGGATGTGAAGGCCTTCATAGAGTAGGGTGAGGTATCAATGACGCATGCACGCATATACCAGGTGGCCTGGCTGAATGGGGGTAGACCGAGTGGTCAGTGTTGGCGCTCCTAACAACGGAATGCCGCAGATGTACCAACGATAACTTGGTTTGTGTGTCGTAAGATGAAGATTTATACCTAATAATCTATACCTAATAATAAAAGCAATTAAGCTTCCGCGGTTTGGTTTGGTCCGTCATTCGAATTACCCCTCAAGTTGATAAATATTACCCACCTATGCCACCCGTAAGTGAAAAAAAAAACGATTCGACCTAAACGTATAAGTCATATAAAAACGATTCGACCTAAACGTATGTTTCTTATTTCCTCCGTCAGTTTCGTCCGTCCTTACGATTCCCCTTCAGGAGAAGCCGCAGTCCGTGAAACCTTGCCGGCAGACCGGCCTCCAATCTCCATCACGCTTAAGCCTTGCACGTCCAGCATACCCAACGGAACCGCCCCCACGTGGCCGTAGAGAACTCAAGCGCGGCGTCGGCATGAGGTGCCATCTCCAGGGGAGGAGAGAAAGTCGTGCAGGTTCCCGGACCTCCGCATCAATCTTCCGTTCCAAGATGAGGAGGAATGGCCGCCCTCCAGAGCACACGCGAAGCCGTTGAAGAGGGATCATCTGATTTGTAGTAGTGCCCTATGCTTGCTGCAGCCTGGGCCTCCGCAAGGGAGCGACACCGGTGTTTACCCTGAAACAATCTTCTTCTTTGCCGGCCTGGGTGTGGGCATCGGCCGGGGCGGGACCGAGCTCCTGGCTTCCTGCTGTATAGATACTCGCTCTACAGGAAGCGGGAACAGATGTCGCGACGGTTGAGCACGAGATGAAGTAGATGCACGGGGCCAATCTCAAGGATATGAAGCGCAAGTACAAGCATGTTCCGCTCGCTCTTGTCCAAGTAACACACCATGCTCCATCGTCATCCTCGACGGCAGTTGCTCCCTCGGTTCCTTTTCGATGCTTTTAGCCGTTGGCAAATCGAACTAGGGCGTGTCGCTTGCGTTTCTTCAGTCCATGTTCACATGGCGTCGCTAGGCTTTCTTTTTCGAATGCGGTTTGCTAGCTACGGCTTACAAGAAGCAGCAGTGCAGCACAAAGCGAACTCAATCGATCTTTGGAACACGCACAGTGGTAACTCAATAGCTCTTTGGACCGATGACTCTGAGGCCCTACGCGATCCCAATGGTCTAGCACCTGGCGTCGCCACAGTTCAAGACGTTGGCCATATGGAGGGATGATTACTTTAGATAAAAATTATTTATTGGTATATATATAATACTAAAATGGCCATTTATGTGTAGATATATCGTGTTATCCAATCAATTATAACATATAAACAGCCTTTCGGCCTCAAGTTTACCAAATGATATTTTTACATTTATCCTAAAAAAACTGTTTTGGAAACATTTTTTTATGGTTGGGAAACATAATATCAACCCGTAGCAATGTATGGGTATATGTGTTATAGTACATAAAAATCATATGAATAATGAAGCATAGAGTTATTTTAAGATAAATTTACACTTATCATTGCACCGAATGATCTAACTCAGCGTCCCTGCTATGTCAACGCGAATTTACTTTTTGTAACTTTCTATGATGTGGTTGTTTCTCCCGTTGCAACGCACGGGCATGTGTGCTAGTCTAGACCTATGAAGCAAAACACCCCAGGTCCTTCCTGGATCATTTCTCCATGCTCTCTAGAGAAAAACAAAGAGAGGGAGCGCCCCCACAAGTTGGGTTAGCGCTGGCGCAGTCATTCTCCCCTAGTACGAATTATCGCATCCACCGGTGTCTATCCATTTCTGTGTGAGTTTGCAGCCATTTGGGGAGCAGGCAAAGAAGAGCAAGGGACAGGGACGGGCCGCCACCATGAAGCATCCATCCGGGAGGAAGATCGACGTGCAGTGCAGTGTGCTGATCCCATTCCATTCCAGGCCGCTGCAAAGAAGCCGCGAGAAGACGATGACACGCCCCTTTCCGTGCAGGCGGAGCTAGCATGATCTGCCTCTCCGATCTGGGCTTAGGGCCCTCGCCTTTTCGTGTGTTTTGTGCGCGAGGGAAGGCAAGGCAAGGAAAGGATCGGGTCCGTCCTTCACATGCCTTTCTCAGGACGACAGCGTCAAGGGGAATCCAAAACGGAGGCACGCTTTTTTTCTTTTGAGTGCTGCCTGCGGCGGCAGATGAGGAGGTGGAAAGCCTCGGGCCTAATTGCCCAGTTGGCGCATGGGAAAAAGAATTACGATCGCTTTGCTTTGCTGGTGCTTCCGATCCAAGTCATTTTGCCTGCCTCCTGCTCCTGGATGCGTTACTACGTACACGCGTGCTGTGCTGCTCTGGTCTCCTCCGAGCCTTTTCCACGGTTTAAATAGGTGCATGATGTTGCATGATGGGGCCCTGACGGAATGGAAGCGGAAGGTGTTGAAAGCAATGACCCGATCGCAATCATGACATGGCATCACGGCGCAGCAGCATGGGCTTGTCTCTGCAGGAACCGGGCGTACGCGTGCCCCGAGCCTGGCATGAACGTGTCGTGCCCATATTGGTCTTGCAATCCATCATTCTCTCGAGTGGGAAAAAGGCCGAGGGGCGAGCGGCCCAGGCGGCCAGGCCCCGCAGTTTGCGCCCGTTACTAGTAGAAGGTTGGCCCAAATCAAACATATGAGAGTGCACTTGTTTGCTTTGTTAATTACAGCCCACGAAACATTTATGTCCGAATGGAGCACACGTCAAGATCAAAGATCAGTATATGAATATTTTTAGAAGTATTCGTGTCGATCACGATAGTTGTTCTAATAGTTCACAACCATATTTCTCGTGAAATTTTTGTTGACCTATGCTTCATTATTCGTGAAGAAATGTCCTTGTATATTAAAAAAAAAATCCAATACATCACAAAGATGCTCCGCATGTAGTAACAATGTTTCATTGTGCACGCGTGTCGTGGTATTGTCGAATCTAGACACGGCAGGGGTGCCATCGAGCTAGTTAGAGAGGTGGGTTTTATAGACGTGGGGTATTCCGGCGACGGGATGACAAAGGGTTTACCCAGCTTCGGATCTCGCAATGGTGGCGAAACCCTACGTGCTGCTATAATTCATTATAAGGCAATATGCGTCAATTACAATGAAAGGTGTGTTAGAGCTTGCTCTGAGGCGTGCCATAGGTCGGTTTATAAAGGCGTCCGGACCTAGGGCTTACAGGAGGAAACCTAACCGACTAAGTCACAGAGTTCTAATCTAATCCGGCTTGGGCCCTGCCTTGTGGGCTAAGTCATCGTCAGTGCGGGCCGGCTTCTGAAACCTTCCCTTAGCCGGATGGACCTCCTGCGCTTCATCGTAATGGGCCGCCCGGTAAGCCGGAATTCGGCTTACCACCACTATGGGCCACCCTGGTACGCTGGCTTTTAGTCTTCTTCGTAAGGGTACCTGTTCGGCATAATCCCAACAGTAGCCCCCGGAAAGCTTCAAGTACTTCAACGGCTGGCTTCCACCTTCCGGCAATGTGTTGTCCGGGAAATTCTCCATCCGTCGTCAGTCTTGGAACATTCTCAGAAACTTGTAGTCGTGCCGAACAGCTTTGTCGACTTCGGTGTGCCGGCTCTTCATGCCGAAAAGCACTTGAGTATACTTTGACACGCGTCCGCCGATTTGACGGATTTGTCAGACCCGGCAGAGTGAGTGGAGTGGCATCTTTGAATGTAGGGGCTAGTTTCCGTTTTTCCCGCGCTGGAACCGAGGCATCGGAGGGAAGGAAACGTCTCCAACGGCTCGATCCCGTGACGCGTGGCGAAAACCTCGGCTCCGGACCGTTGCACGTATCTCGACGCTTTGCTATAAATACCGGTCGCCTCGCCTTCGTCGCGGCCACCGCACCATTCGCAACAATAGCGTCCAACTCCTCCAAATCTCATCTCTACCGAGCTCGAGCTCTTCTCTCCTCCGTCCATGGCATCCAGCACTCCTAGCTCACCCATCCTTGACGCTTCGCCTCTTGATTCGGCGCCGCCGATGGGTGGCTTGGTCTCCGCCGCCGCGGCCGCCGGCTCCGTGCCATCTGCCACTCCCTTGGCTTCTTCCTTTGCTCCAGCGGACTCCTCCACCGCAGATGGGATTGCTCTGGCTAGAGCTGTAGCCGAAGCCGCGGCTACGGTGGCTTCGGCTTCCGCAGCCGCCACCGCTATGGGCGAAGAGGCCCCGGCCACTGAAGAGGAAGAGGAAGAGGAAGCCGGCGAGAACGAAGGCGCCGCCAACAACCCGACCCACAACTGGGCTTGCTCAGTGGTGGATGACGTCGAACTGACGGGAATGATGGCTGATGGGGCCATTCTTCCATCTTCAGAGTCGGCGCCGACTTGGCGATCTGCCTTTGGTGACCCTTCTCCAACTCCAATCAAGGATGAACAGATACTTCTTTCTTCTCACGTTGTTAGGGGGTTTTCTCTGCCGCCCTCGGCTTTCTTGATCGAAATACTGGACCATTATGGTCTCCGGCTTCATAACATCACCCCCAATAGCTTCCTCTACATATCCGGCTTCGTAGCGCTGTTCGAAGGCTACTTAGGATTAGCTCCTAGGTTAGACTTCTTTCAGTACTGCTTCGGAGTCAAGAGGCAGACAGTTCAGAAAGAACTGCTAGTTGCCGGCTCCATCAGCTTTAATTGCCGCCGGGACATAGATTGGTACCCTCAGGTGCCAATCGTGGATTCGGCTAAGGGGTGGGCGTCCACCTTCTTCTATTGCAAGGACGTAGCGCCTCCAAACAGGCTGCAGGGACTCGCTCCTTTTGAAGATAGGGCCGGAATGGAACTCCCCTCGTGGAAGAAGAAGCCGACAGCAAGAATGCTGGCGGAGCTTGCCGCCATCAAGGCCAGGATCACAGAGCTGACCTCCGGCACCCCTCCCCTAACTGGGGAGGATACAATAATTTGCTGGATGAAGAGACGGATCCAGCCCCTCCAACATCCTGCTCGGCTTTTATGCGAGTACACGGGCGACTCTGATCCCATGCGGATCAGTGAAAAGAACTTGGAGCAAGACCTCTTTGAGGCTCGCTTCAACAAGCTTATCAAAGCCCGGCCTGGCGAAGGCCGGCAATATGAAGAATCGCTGCCGATGTATACTGCATCCAACCCTCCCCCAAAGGTACTTTGTCGAACCAAAGTTCAATTCTTTGAAGGATTCGAGTTTGCCTTTAACAGATTAACATGCAATATGTCAGATTCCCGGAGTTTCGGCCGCTCGTCCTGCTGGAAAACCATCGTCCAGCAAGGCGCCCACGCGACCCATCTCCTTTTCTTCGGCTACTGCAGAGAGCCGAAAGAGGAAAAGCCAGTCTACTACGATTGGCGTTAAGTCATACGAGGATGACGACGCTCTTGCCGGGCTCAACATCCCCAGCAAGAAGTAAGTCGGCTTAACACGTCTCTTATTTGCTCTTGCAATTTTGTCGGATCTTTGCATTCTTACCCCTTCGGCATTGCAGGATAAAGAATGGCGCAACCTTAAAGCAAAAGGTATGCGCCACACGGAAGAAGGCCTCTCCAGCCGTTCCTCCCCCAACTCCTTCGGCTTCGAAGCCAACTCCGGTGGAGGAGAGCTCCACCCGAACCATGGCGGCAGGTCCAATTCTCGGGAGAGCCGGGATTATACCTCCCACCCAATGGTCGGAGATGACGGCAGAAACTTCCTCTCCACCAAGGGCTGAAGCTCCGGCTAATGATGCCCCAACCTTTCCTCCGATTAAGGCGGAGGCCTTCGATGACGAGGGGCGCATCAAGCCGGAGTTCATGAGCCGGTTCATGCGTGCACCTCGGCTTCCCCAGAAGAAAGGAACAACTGTCCGGGATGATGAGCCGGACCAGACTAAGGCCTATGACACCTTTGATGTCATAGAGATCCTTGAAGATCAGCAGAATTACTTTGCTGAAAGCTTTGAAGCCAGCATGACGCTTCTCCGCGAACAGTACCAGGTAAATGACTTCCCCAGTAGCCCCCGAGCACTATGCCGGGTTAAGTTTTATAAACTAGCCGACATAGTGGTCCGGGATAATGCGTTTGCATATGTTAGACCCCCTAGCGATGAAATGCCATCCTATAGCCAGTCTTGCTCTTCAATATAGCTTTAGGCTTTTAGCACCTCCTTACGCAGATCCATCGCAAAATTGGTGCTGAAACGATCAACTTTTTGGGTGTGCGAAATCAGGAGATGCGCCGGCTAAAAACTGAGCTGGCAAACAAAGATGCCATCATTGCCGGCTTCGAGGCGGATCGCGTTCAGTACCAAGGTACGAATGCCGAAAACTTAACTTTGTATGACAGGGTTATTTTTGTACTGCTGATATTTTGTCTTGCAGATGCCATCATAAAAGCCAAGGAGTTTGCCGAGAGCGCCGGCATCCTCGACCGGCTCCGCGACGAAAACATTGAGCTAAAAAAGCTTAACCAATCAATGTCGACGGAGCTAGAGACGGCCAAGAAGGGCCTTGCGCAAGCCGAACAAATCCTGGAGACGGAGAGGCAGAATCACAAAGATGCCCTTCGTGAAGTCCAGGACCGGCTTGACAAACACCTCGATGAATCGTTGGCAATCGACAATCAGCTTTTGAGTAAGTTTTACTTAAAAAACCCAAATTCATTGCTTTCTGTCTTAGCCATTTTATAACTGAACTTCGCCTTTTACAGCTCCGGCGGGTTATGGCCATGAGCTGGCAGCGGAAAACCGGCTTGACCGGATATTGGAAGTAGGGGAACTCCTCCCGAAGATCATTTCTTCGGGAAAGAAGCTTGCCGAGAAATTCTTTCCCGGCAACCCCGAGCCATTGACGGACCTTGGAGGCTTGGCAACAGAACTGGACGATGTAACGTCGTCCTTTGAAGAACGGCTTCGATCCAGCGCTCGTGGAGGTGCCAAGACGGCTTTGGGCCTAATTGAAAGGACATGGATGTCGCCTGGAGGGGGGGGTGAATAGGCGATTTAAAATTATTACGGTTAAGGCTTGAATAAATGCGGAATAAAACTAATGTTTAATTTATCAAGCCAAAACCTAAACTAGCTAGGTTTACCTATGTGCACCAACAACTTATGCTAAGAAATATAATCAACTAGGTGATAGCAAGATATATAACTTCAAGCTCAATGGCTATCACATAGTAAGTAGCATAAGTACGAAGCTCGGGTATAGAAATACCGAGGCACTTGGAGACGATGATTTATCCCGAAGTTCACTTCCCAATGGAAGCTAGTCTCCGCTGGAGCGGCGCGGTGTTCACCAAAGTGAAACACTGAGTAGCCTTGATATGGCACACCGTATCTCCGTTGTGTCTTACCACCAATGTGGCGAGGCACTTGTCACTATGTTGTCGTTGAGGTTGACAACTAGAACCTTTACAAGGATGAAGCACACTCCACAAGTTGGAGGGTATTCACCAAATGCACCGAGCCGCCAAGACTTGATGCTTCAAGGCCGGGGCACACACCACAACTCAATTGGTGGCTCCCGACAATGTCTTCGTAGCTACCAAAGCTCCGAGACCAACAAGGTTGGGCCACCCTCCACAACCTAATTGGAGGCTCCGAACAAATCCCGTGAGCCACCAAGACTCCAAAAAAATCAACAACCGTCTAGGGTACCAACGTGCCCTAGAGGAACAAGCTCTAGGGCACCAAAGCACCCAAGAGTAACAAGCTTCTCAACTTCGACTTCCACGTATCACCGTGGAGAACTCAAACCGATGCAACTAATGCAATGGCAAGAACACACTAAGTGTTCAAGTTCTTCCAACCCGAATCCAACCAAAGCAACTAATGCTTGGGAGGGATTTGAGAGGAAGAACAAAGGAGAAACACCAAGAAACTCCAAAGATCTAGATCCAAAGTGTTCCCCTCACTTAGAGGAGAAATCAATCGGTGGAAACAAGGATCTAGATCTCCTCTCTCTTTTCCCTCAAAAACTAGCAAGAACTATTGGAGGGATTGAGAGAAAGCCAAGCTTGAGAAGGTCAACAATGGAGGGGAGAAAATAGCTCAAGAGGTTGGCAAAAGGTTAGGGTTTATTTGGGGAAGAAACCCCTTAAATAGGAGGCTCCAAAATTGAGCCGTTGGAGCAGTAGGGTGCCCGGCCTGGTGGCCGGCCTAGGCCGGCCGGGGACCGGCCAGGGATTATCACGCAGGGAAAATAGGGCAGCCCGGCCAGCCACCCCCCAGAGCCGCCCGGCCTGGAGGCCGGCCTGGGTCGGCCAGGAGGACGGCCACCCCCCAGAGCCGCCCGGCCTGGGCCGGTCAGGGGGCCGGCCACCCCCCAGAGCCACCCGGCTTGCAGCCCGGCCTAGGCCGGCCAGGGGGCCAGCCAGCCAGGTGCGACGCCTTCTAATTTTAATGTTCGACACCGAAAACGCAATAACTTCCACATACGAACTCCGTTTCCGATAATCTTGGACTCGTTGGAATCGTCACAACGAGCCCTACAATATTATGCATAGAAACATCATTGTTCAATAGGATATGGTAAAACCAAAAGATGAAAGGTAAAACCTTTCTATTGAAGACCGGAAAACCGTATCTTTTTCAAATGAAGTCTGAATGAAGTGAAACCAACTTTGTTGGAAAGAGGACGACAAATGCTACCCAATAACAAGTGAAAATATTGAAACCAAGTAAGGGAGATTTTTCTACTAAACGGAAGAGTGAAGCCTTCCGCATAGATGGACCGGCAAAATCTCCGACACCAAAAACTTAGGAGGAGACACATGAAAACCGTTTTCGGTGACCTTGGCCTTGTCATGACAAGCACGACAAGCACCAATACCACACCACGATAAGAGAGAAATTGGAACCAATAAAGATGATGCCAAGGATGCAAAGGTTTGAGCTCTGTACGACTGATACGCTAAAGCTCACTTGAGAACCCCTCTTGATAGTACGGTTACCTATCCTAAAACCCGGTCTCCCAACTACACCACGAGACCGGTGAAATAGAAACCCTATCAAGATCATACATTTTCCTTGTGCATTCCACGTGAGCTAGATGATGACGATCTTGATCTACTCTCAAGTGGATCACCTTTCTTGATTTTGCTCCGCTTGGTGAAGACTCGCATATTGCTCCCCCATACACCAAGATGGGAGAGGCACTCTTCGACATATCTTCACTTGGACTTTATCTTGATGACGATCACCACGTGACACCATCCTCCATGGGCAACATAGGATCTTCCTCTTGATTCATGCTCATGGAGAAACACCTTGGCCTTGATCAACAAATGATCTTTTCTTCTTTTAGCCTTGACTCCAACATATGGATTTCAAAGCATGCTAATGGACCAACACTGCAAATATAACTCAAAGCACAAATTAGTCCATAGAGATTGTTATTAATTACCAAAACAACATATGGGGGCAACCATGCTCTTTCACTAATGATGGCACATTACCCGGAGGCGGAGGCTTGGCGTGTTGCATCCGGCTTTCCTCTTGAGAAAGAGGACGGCTCTCTGCTGGACACCCAAGACCGGAAGAGAATCTTGCACTCCGTCTCCGGTTATGCCAGCAAAATTGCCAACATGGTTTCCCTTACCACATTTTTCAAGGAGTTGCCGTGCCCGCCAACTCCCACCCAATCTGATGACGAAGGTGAAGAGGCGGACAAATCTGCATGAGCCGAACTTGCTCCTTGAGCCGGCCATCCCTGAAAATGTAATTTGCATGATGTAAAGCCGTCCAAACAATTTACATGTCTAGAAACAACTAAGTCTTTTGCCGTATGTTAATCAACTTTTATATTTGCAAACTTGCAATTTTTATGCCTCAGTTTATTCTGGCCTTGACACCTTAGCCTTTAAGCGCCGGCAAACCTATTACGAAGCAAACTTGCTGAGTAATAGGGTACACAATGACCAATCTGTTTAGACCCAGAACAAGTGCCGCCTTTCGGTGCCGAAACGCTTCGAAGCAACCAAACATTAATTTGGCAAAACGTTGTTTTTTTTTTCATCACCTTATGGCGGATTCAACATGAAAGACAGTTTACCAATGAGCAACACAGGCAATTTCGGGTAAACAGATGATAACAATAAGATCATTGGGAAACAACATATGGGGGCAACCATGCTCTTTCAATCTCCCCCATTTTGGTAATTGATGACAATCCCTTTTGAGAGGGTTTATATAATGAGTTAAGAAACCTTGCAAGACAAGGATGCATGAGCATGAGAGGCAAATGCTTAAGAACCAAACAAAAGCATAAAACCAAATTCCCTTAAACCCTCTAAAACTTTTCCCCCATTGGCATCGATTGCCGAAATGGGAAGAAAAATTTAGAAGGCCAATATAATATGAGTTCCTCCACAAGGTATGCATTTCTCAAGATATGAGTGAAATTGAATGCACATATCCATTGACGAATAATAGAGGAAATCAAACTATATTGAGGATCCAAAGATTGCAAAAGGATGAAATCATTCTAAACATCTCCACAAAGGAGAAAAGCGATCAAGAAGATCCTAACCGAGAGTTCTAAATAAAAATAGAGAAGCTCCCCAATGTTCATGCACTATTGAGGAGTGCACAAATATGGAATCCTCACTCCCCCAAAATCATCTAGAACACTCACCAAGTGCAAGGATGTAAAAATTAAAGCAAAACAGAGCACTTGCACCAAAGATGTGGTTGAGCCATAAGGAGATACCAATTAAGAGAAACTATCAATAAAGGCCCAACCAAGAGTATATGTGTGTGACAAGACAATTAATTTGGTAAGATACATAGTCTTAACCAAATGGAGATAAGTTATATATCAAGTATTGACACACACAACTTTCAAAGAAGAATTAAAAAAAATATGTTCACAAGCTCAAGGATACCAATTGGAAATTAAAACCAGTCGAAAAAACCAAGAGCTAGTGGGAACATTTAGCCAACAAAATCAACATACTCACCGTGATAAGCATAAAGAGAACCTATTGCGAAGCAAACTTGCTGAGTAACAGGGTACACAATGACCAATCTGTTTAGACCCAGAACAAGTGCCGCCTTTCGGTGCCGAAACGCTTCGAAGCAACCCGGCGCAAAAAGCTAGCAGACAAACATTAATTTGGCAAAACGTTGTTTTTTTTTCATCACCTTATGGCGGATTCAACATGAAAGACAGTTTACCAACGAGCAACACAGGCAATTTCGGGTAAACAGGTGATAACAATAAGATCATTAGGAAATAAAGGATGGTACAGATTCTCGAATTTCACATGAGAGAAACCAATTTTTATTTCATGATCGCATTGACATGGTTACAATAGAATTTCCTAAGTGTAAAAGGGATGTAGCTGAGCGATATTCCACGGACGTTTCGTCTCATCTAAGTCGTCATCTACATGCCCTTTCCTCTTGCGACCTTTCTTCCTGGATCTTTCTTTGAATCCCTTAAGTCGAGGAGATAATATGACCCGTTTTTCAGAGCTTTGCTGATAACGAAAGGTCCTTCCCATGGAGGGGATAATTTGTGCTGCCGGCTTTGTACAAGACGAAGCACTAAGTCGCCTTCTCGAAAAGATCGATTCCGCACTCTACGGCTCTGATAGAGATGTAGATCTTGCTGATAGATGGCGGATCGTTGGAGAGCCAGCTCTCTTTCTTCTTTGAGGATGTCTAAGCCATCTTGACGTGCTTCTTCTGCGTCTTCTTCGACGTAGGCTGCGACTCGAGGCGAATCGTGTATCATGTCGGTTGGGAGTACTGCTTCTGCACCATAAACAAGGAAGAAAGGGGTGAAGCCGGTCGATCTATTTGTGGTAGTACAAATACTCCATAAGACCGCCGGCAATTCATCAACCCAAGCGCTGGCTGCTCGATGCAATGGGGTTTCAAGCCTCGGCTTAATACCTTGCAGAATAATGCCATTAGTGCGCTCTACCTGTCCATTGGATTGCGGGTGTGCCACCGATGCCACGTCGAGCCGGATTTTTGATCGGCTGCAAAACTTCGATAGCTCACCGATGGCAAAGTTTGTGCCATTGTCAGTGATAATGCTATGCGGTATGCTGAATCGAGTTGTTATCTCAACGATGAACTTTGTAGCTGTAGCTCCGTCGAGTTTCTTGATGGGCTTTGCCTCCACCCACTTTGTGAATTTGTCGACCGCCACCAGCAGGTGAGTTAAGCCTCCTCTTGCCGTCTTGAAAGGTCCCACCATGTCGAGCCCCCAGACCGCAAACGGCCAAGTAATAGGGATCGTCCGGAGCTCCTGAGCCGGCAAGTGAACCTGCTTTGCGTAGCGTTGACATCCTTCACAAGTCTTGACGATGTTGATAGCATCCTCCTTAGCCGTTAGCCAGAAGAATCCGTGCTGAAACGCCTTAGCGACCAACGCCTTTGCCGCCACGTGATGCCCACATTCGTCGGAGTGGATTTCCTCAAGGGTTTGCCGCCCTTCTTCTGGAGAGATGCATCTTTGGAAGATGTCAGATGTGCTCTGTTTGTAAAACTGTTCGTCAATAATCGTGTACGCCTTTGCTCGGCGCTCAATTTGACGGCTCAACACCTCATCGTCCTTGGGCAGTTTCTTATTAATCAGGAAATCAATGTAGGGCGTGGTCCAATCTGGGGTTACCAAGCATACATGAACTGATTCTGCCGACAAGGGATAGTCTTCGTCGCCGCCTTTGATGGACGGCTTATGTAGATGATGGAGAAATACATCTGGAGGCACTGCCTTTTGCCTGGATCCTATTCTGGCCAAGGCGTCAGCAGCTACATTGTCATCTCGGGAGATATGTCGTACCTCTAAGCCGGTAAAGCATCTGCCGAATTCGTCGACTGTTCTCCTGTATTCCGCCATTGTAGGACTTTTCGTATCCCAGCATCCATCAAGTTGCTGTACAACAAGATCCGAGTCGCCATAGCAGAGGATGCGCTTCACTCCCAACTCCTTAGCCATATGAAGGCCATGGAGAAGAGCCTCATACTCTGCTACATTATTGGTGGCGTTGAAGTGGATTCGGAGGACATAACTGAGCTTGTCACCCTTAGGCGACTTTAGCACTACTCCAACCCCCGAGCCTTCCTTCATCTTTGAGCCATCAAAGTGCATTATCCAGTATTGAGAATCCGGCAAAGGTGTGCTCTCCATCGCCTCTGTCCAGTATGCAACAAAGTCGGCTAGAACTTGAGATTTGATGGCGGTCCTCGGCTTGTACTGGATGTCGAAAGCTGCTAACTCGATGCCCCATTTGGCGACTCGGCCCGTTGCGTCGGCATTGTTGATGATATCCTTCAATGGAGCTTTGTTGACCACCGTGATTGTGTGATCATGGAAGTAATGCCGTAGCTTTCTGGCGGTAAAGAATACACCATAGGCTAACTTCTGGTAGTGAGGGTAGCACTGATTCGAATCTGAGAACACCTCGCTAATGAAATAGACAGGGCGCTGATCCGGCCATTTCTTCCCTTCTTCCAGGCGCTCCACTACAATGACGGCACTTATCACGAAATTCGTGGCCGACATGTAGAGTAGAAGCGGCTCTTTTTCCTTCGGAGCTACCAAGATTGGAGCATGTGTCAATGTATACTTCAGCTGTGTCAAAGCTGCCTCTGCTTCCTCTGTCCAAACAAAATTGTCCGACTTTTTGAGGAGCTTGTATAATGGCAATGCTTTGTCACCGAGCTGGCTAATGAATCGGCTTACAGCCACGGCGGAACACGTAAGCCGCTGTATGTCCTTCAGACAAGTCGGCCTCTCGATGTTCTGAATCGCCTTTATCTTTTCCGGGTTAACTTCAATTCCTCTCTGAGAAACAATGAAGCCCTGAAGCTTGCCCGCGGGTACTCCGAAGACGCATTTTGCCGGATTAAGCTTCATCTGGTACTCCCTTAGATTTGCAAAGGTTTCCGACAGATCGGCGATAAGATCGCCGCGCTTCTTCGACATGACCACTATGTCGTCGACATAGACGTGAACATTGCGGCCAATTTGCTTGTCCAAACACCGCTGCATACACCTTTGGTAAGTAGCACTGGCGTTCTTTAAGCCGAAAGGCATTGTGACATAGCAGTAACTGCCATATGGCGTGGTGAAGGACGTCTTGATTTGATCTGACTCCTTCATCTTAATCTGATGGTAACCCGAATAAGCGTCTAGAAAACATAGCATCTCAAAGCCAGCAATTGAATCAATGACCTGATCAATACGCGGTGAGGCGAACGGATCTTTAGGACAGGCTTTGTTCAAGCCAGTGAAATCAATGCACATACGTAGCTCGGATGTGTTTTTCTTTGGAACAAGCATGGGATTTGCCAACCAATTAGTGTGGACAACTTCACGGATGAACTTGGCGGCAGTGAGCCTTAGGATCTCCTTTCCAACCGCCTTCCGCTTCTCAGTTCCGAGCCGTCAGAGGCCTTGTTTGACCGGCTTAGCGTCCTTGTTGACTTTTAAGGAGTGCTCGGCAAGTTTCCTCGGGACACCTGGCATGTCAAATGGTGACCAGGCAAAGATATCCCGGTTCTCACGGAAAAACTTGACGAGCTCGCCTTCCTATTTGTCATCGAGACCGGCACCGATGATGGCCTCCTTTGTCGGATCATCCTTTGAGAGCTTGATTTTCTTGGTGCCATCCTTCAGTTTGAAGCTCGAGTCGACTTTAGAGGACGGCTTTTCAGTTGCCGGCATCTCATCGGGACTCATTGTATTCTTGAGATCCTCCAATTCTTCCTTGTAGATTTCTTCTTCAACATGGACGGCATTGGCGGCTTCACACTCCTTTCCTTTCTTGAAGTCTCCCTTGACTGTGATGATCCCATTGGGTCCCAGCATTTTCAGCTTGCTATATATGTAGCAGGGCCGAGCCATAAATTTGGCGAAAGCCGGACGTCCAAAGATTGCGTGGTATGCGCTTCTGAAGGGAACCACATCAAAAGAGACGTCTTCTGTTCGGAAATTATCCGTGCCGCCAAAGGTGACCTTCAGGGTGATCCTTCCCATTGAGGAGGCTTGTCGCCCCGGCACAATCCCAAGAAACTTCACATTGCTGTGGCTGAGTTGTGACTCGGAGAGATGCATCCTCTTCAATGTTGCGGCGTAGAGTATGTTGATGCTACTTCCTCCGTCCATGAGCACCTTTGTCAACTTGTATTTGTCGACTATAGGGCTGACGACTAAAGCGTAGGTGTGTGTTGAAGGAACTCTGTCCGGGTGATCGCTGCGATCCCATGTGATGGGAATGTCGGACCAATCCAAGTATTGAGCAACTGCAGGTACCGTAGCATTGAGTTCTCTCCAAGCCGCCTTTTCCTTGCGAGAGGAATTTGTTGCCAGATTGACGATGAGACTTTCGGCATGCTTAGGGAATTTGCTGCCTTTTTCTTTGGAAGCGGCGTTGTCCGACTCCGAAGCAGCGTCCTCCTTCTCTTTGTCGTCCTTCCTGGACTTGCGCATGTTTCTTGACTTGCCGGCTTTGGGGTCCTTGGCGATGTCCCGATTGATGTGACATTGCTGGAGCGTGTGGGAGCTCGTCCCATTCGGCCTCAGATGATGAACACAGGGGTTATGTTTGATGTCGTCATACTTCACCATTGGCGGTCGGGTCGGTCGGTTGTTTGCCGGCTTTTTGTCCTGCCACTTGCTATTGCTTGAGCCGCCCTTACCAAAGGTGGCAGCAACCTCGTGAGAAGGGCCGGCTTGGTCTTCAACCTTCTTTTTCCCGGACTCACGCCGGCGGGTTTCACCGTCTTCCCTGTTGTCATCGTCGGCAGCGGCGTACTTGTTAGCACAAGCGAGCAAGCCCACAAAAGTTTCCGACTCGTCGCTGTAGATCATAAAGCGGAAAGTTGTCCCCTTCCTCAGAGATTGTTTGAAAGCATGGATCGCCTGAGTTTCTGAGACGCCTTCGCAAGCGTTCTTGATTTCGCTCCATCGTGAAACGAACTCACGGCTGGACTCGTTCTTTTGCTGCACACACCGCTGTAAGTCGAAAATCGACTTGGGGCGCTTATACGTGACCTGGAAGTGCTGAATAAGGACGCGCTTCATGTCACTCCAGGTATGAACTGTCCTTTCCGGCAAACCTTCAATCCACATACGTGCCGTCCCGGTTAACATCAGGGGTAAGAATCGCACTGCGGAGTCGGCGTTGCCTTGATATATGTCGCAGGCACTGACATAATCTGAGAGCCAGGTCTCAGGATTAGCCGTACCGCTGTACTTCTCCACCATCTTTGTTACGTTCGACAAAGTGGGAGGTAGGATTTGCTCTCTGATTGTTCTGCCAAAACACTTGGGGCCGAGGTATTGGGCATCTCTGGCCGACTTCCTCTCCTCGATTAGGCTTCGAACATCATTGGCTGATGGCGGTTTATCAACTGACTTTCCTCGCCTTGGTTCTTCCCTGTGACGGCTTTGGCTCACCCGACTCGCGTTACGCGAAGGGCTTGGAGTCCTTTGCCGTCGTGGAGGGGGTATGTACTTGGAAGGCTTATCTCCCTCTTTGCGCGGTGGAGGCGGCGGTGGAGGTGGCATATGATCTCTGTTATCCTCCCTTCGGGGTGGATTTTCCCCCTCACGTCGTCGCTCCTGACGGGGTGGTGCCGCCTTTTCCTTGCGAGGGTCCTCCTTTCGCTCCCGGCTTTGATGTCCCTCCCGTCTTTTACCAGCATCACGATGGCGTGACGAACCTGTTCTGGATTCCGCACCTCTAGGCTGCTTGTCCTTTGGGTCCTTGCCGCCACCTTTGTTGTGGCTGCTTGAGCCGGCTGGGTCATCGTCTGGGTCTGCAGGTGCAGCAGCCATTGGCTTCTTGGCCGTCGAGTTGCAAAGACGAGAGTCGTCAACAAGCCGTCCGGACTTGACCTGCGAGTCGTTTTGCTGCTGCTGTGCAACCTCCAGTAAATAAGCCGAATATTTGAGGCGAGCGTCACGGTCCAACGATTTGTCGAACATGACTTCCTGGGCCGCCTCCATGTTTTTGGCTGGGGTATTGAAGTAACACAAATTAGTCACCAGGTCACGTCGGTGGTGGTACTTTCTCCAGACTGAATTAACATGGTCGGCTTCCCACTTGCTGCGGAAATCCAACCTCTTGTGCAGATTCTTGTCACGAGCCGGACGGAAAACATCGTCGGCCCCCTTTTCTCTCTGCTTCCGGATGAACTCAGTTTCCTTGTTTCTGATCTCAACTTCGCGCTCTGCTATCTGGGCTGCTTGCTCTTCCAGTTCGGCGCGGCGCTTTTCAATGTCGGCTAGCGATGCGTTAGGAGGAAGTGGAGTTAACAGTTGCTTGTACTTTACCATCCTTTCTTCGTGCTCCTTCTCTGTTGCTTCGCCGGCCGTAGCGTTAATGTCGTCTCCTGCAGCCGGCAATCTACTAGTTCCCATCATTGGAGCTAGTGGTGGCGCAAAGTCCACCCTTTGATTTCCGGCTTCTGGAGTTCTTTCTTCGCCATTGGCGGCTTTCGAGGTATTGGGGTCATCCTTTGGATCAGAGACGTCACCCATTAAGACCTCGATAGGGCGTCCTAAGCAGGATGCAACTTTCCGACTAAAATCGTCGGATTCTCCTTCAGATTCGAGGTCCTGCTCCATATGGGCAGTGTCCCCTGATTCGGCTTCTGAGTCAGCCCCGGCCTGCAAAGCAGGAAGGATAGACTCAGGTTCTGTCATCGACTCGTTAGAGCCGGATTCTCCTAAGATGCCAACAAAGTGGAAGTCCAACGCCGCCATGGTGGAACTTGCGTCGTCTTCAGAATCTTCATCGTTGGCGTTGAAAGCTAGATCCAGATCGGCAATCTCCTCAGAGTCCAGATCCGACCCCTCGTCGAAGTTGCTTGGGTGGGTGGCGGGCATGCTCGAGGTGAAGCCGAGATCGTCCAAAGCCTGGGCGGTGAAGCCGATGAAGACGTCGAAGCCGCCGATAGAGGCCGTGGACCGGCCGGCGGGATCCTCCTTTGCCGGCGTCCAAAAGCCGTCGTTGAAGACGTGGCCAGCTCCTGTCTCGTTGAAGTAGCTCACCAAGCCAACCGCGATGGTGTCGCCGACTCCGCCCGTGGATCCCGGACGGAATGAAACCCCAGACATCTCTTGCCCCACGGTGGGCGCCAACTGTCGTGGTATTGTCGAATCTAGCCGCGGCAGGAGTGCCATCGAGCTAGGTAGAGAGGTGGGTTTTAGAGACGTGGGGTATTCCGGCGACGGGATGACAAAGGGTTTACCCAGCTTTGGATCTCGCAACGGTGGCGAAACCCTACGTGCTACTATAATTCACTATAAGGCAATATGCGCCAATTACAATGAAAGGTGTGTTAGAGCTTGCCCTGAGGCGTCCCATAGGCCGGCTTATAAAGACGTCCGGACTTAGGGCTTACAGGAGGAAACCTAACCGACTAAGTCACAGAGTTCTACTCTAATCCAGCTTGGGCCCCGCCTTGTGGGCTAAGTCATTCTCAGTGCGGGCCGGCTTCTAGAACATTCCCTTAGCCGGATGGGCCTCCTGCGCTTCATCGTACTGGGCCGCCCTGTAAGCCGGAATTCGGCTTACCACCACTATGGGCCACCCTGGTACGCTGGCTTTTAGTCTTCTTCGTAAGGGTACCTATTCGGCATAATCCTAACAACGCGTTTAAAAAAAATGAAATGTTGCCTTATCCAAGAAAAAATGATCATCTTCCAAAACCACAACATAGACTTACTTCGGTCATTGTTATGTGTCCTCAAAAATTTGCTCTTGACATATAACCATATCTACGTGTGAACAAAACATTCAATTGGATGGATTTTTTTACGAGAAATCTACAATATCATCTTTCAATGAAAGACATACAACGCTCTCTGTCCTCCTGCAAACCAAATCGCACCGATCACAATGAAAGCCGCCTAAACATCAAAATCTTGAACCGCAAGCCAAACGCGTGTGGCCGCGCACGAACATGGGTGCACCATCTCCGACCGGTAATGCAAGATGGGCATGTGGAGCTGGCCGCTTTCGGTTACTGGCCTAGTGAATTGTCTGGCGTGTGCTTTGTCATTGTCGATACTGGGCTCAGGTTTGGCGAACGCTTCTTCGAACTACTACCTGTTTATACATGTCCATTCAAAATTTAAATTAAGCAAATCGGGGATGTAGCTCAGATGGTAGAGCGCTCGCTTAGCATGCGAGAGGCACGGGGATCGATACCCCGCATCTCCAGTACCTTTTTTTGCTGTGTTGGTTTCATTTTGAGTAACGCTGTTCCTGGCTTTGCCTCTTCACAAAATGAAACCGCTTTGTGAAGATTACTCGATTTCAGATTAGAGTCCACGTATGGCCTCTGCAGACCAGCTGCACGTTTGCTGTCGAACGCGGGCGGTAGCACAACCAGCTGCTCTGTTTGTACTTTCATCCAGACGCAATTTTCTTGAAGCAGTTGCTGTCATCCAGAAGCCGGTGAAAAAGGAGGAAGGCAGGTGCAGGTTGGTCTGAATTCGCAACAATACTTTTTGTTCTTATTACCTCTCGACGATCATGTCGTCCCCATTATAAAGCAATTCACCATGGACCCGCCGGGGTTAGCTCGGAGCTGCATCTCCGCCGATGGGCCTCCCCGCTCGCCGCTGGTGGTGTTTCGCGGCCGTCCTCTCCCTCTGCGCGTCCTCCTTCAACGCAGGTATGCATACGGTGCGGTGCGGCGTGGCGGCAATGCTAACGTTTCCACTGTATATAAACTGACGTGAAACTCTCTGCGTGACAGCGCCGATAGAGCCGCTGCCGTTGCCCGACACGCCGGCGAGGTCGCTGCAGTGCTTCGAGGACGGCCAGGTACGCCGGCCGGCAGCGCTGCGTCTTTTGATTTCTTGATTGAATCGTCGTGAATCGATCTCTGTGCTCGGGCAGGTGTACGGGTGCTGCGAGGAGGCGTACCGGCTGAGCCCGTCGGGGATGATCGGCGTGCCGCTGGGGGCGGTGGACTACTACTGCGGCGGGGCGTGCGTGGTGGAGACGGAGGACGTGCTCAACTGCGTGGCCAGCGCGCTGGACGGCTTCAGGTTCTACAACGGCGCCTCCGTCGAGAACGTGCGCTACGCGCTCAGGAGGGGGTGCAGCCACACCATCAAAAGAGGTAGTGCATCCATTGAATTGAATTGAATTTGTTCTGTTCGTTCTTGTGCTTACCGTAAGAATCGTGGGTGCGTGCAGGGGACTTCAACGCTTTGGAGCCACCGTTTGGCGAGTACCCGGACATCTACGGTGACAACAGCGGCGGTGGCTACAGCACCTCGCCTCCTCGCAACATTCTCGCGTTTCTCGGTGCCGTGTGGCTCATAGAACTCTTCTTTTTCTTTTGCTATGACTGATGATAGAACTCATCATAGTTGTCATTTGTTTGGGACTTCTTCACGTACCATCAAATTATGCTAGTACATTAATGGGTATATATATGCAGTAGACTTGTCGATGTAGACCCATCGTAAGAGTTGGGGATCCCACACGGTTAATGTAGACAAAGGCAGCCAGGAGCACAAAACTAGCACCAGTTTAAGCGAATGTGCAAAAATTAATATCTCGAGAGGCAATTATATAAATTGAGAAATTTCTCTCGGGGCAAACAAGTTCAGCTCAATTGCTTTCTCATTCCACGCTAACGTTCTGACCATCCCAGAAAACAGATTGGTACCAAGTCCAAACACAAAAGTAAAGGTGTGCGGTACAGGCGGAAAGATACATAAAAGAGAACTCCTTTGGAAAATAAACCTCGCCACCTCAACTTCATTCATCATCTTCAAGTCTTAAAGTAGATCTTAGATGACTAAGTTGCAACTTCACTTACAAATTACAATGGTCAAGCGACTTCCCGCAACTACAAACGAATACATCATAGATCAACCATCTTCACAAGCTTTGTATAGATGACATGATTATCACTTGCAGAATTGCTCTCAGCAAGCGCAGCCTGCACCAACTCCTGCAGAGAGAGAAAATGCATAAGAATCTAATAGCATTGTTGATATCAAACAAGAGTTGTCGAAATGCTTTACAGCTACGTGAATTAATAGAGATTGCTTATATATGATTTATTACGTTCTTCATCCACACATAATTGAAACATTCAGAGTGGGAAAAGATTCAAAAAAAAATATTTACAACTACATGAACTAATAGAGAATTTCTTATCTATCACTTCATTACGTTCTTCATCCACACAATTGAAACATTCAGAGTGGGAAAAGATACAAAAAAAACAAGAGAATTTCAACAATTCATGTCTAGGGAAGGTAAATAAGGGATTCAAATATCTGACCTTCACGTCTCTATTAGAACAAAACTTGCCCAAATTGTGAACAATGCACTTTAGATCTTCAGCCTGCAGTTGTTAAATAGGCAATGCAACATTACTACAATTGTTGCAAGAAAGAAGGAGTAATAATACAGGAACTACTTAAAGAAAAAACCATCACGGTTTCCCAAAAAAAAGGCATCATTAGTATGTTACCTTGATATAACCCACTCTGTTTTGGTCAAAGTACCGGAAAGCCTACAAGATAGGTGGGAAACCGCATACATTAGCAACATTTTAACTTTTATTATGCCAACTCTTTAATTTCTTACATACAACAGAAAAATTACCTGTAACAGGTCTTTATTAACCACCTCATGTTTTGTCGAATCTCCTTTCTGTGATACAGCTGTCTTCCCCTCCTTGCTGACTACCTTTTCCCCGACTTCTACTGAACCTTCTTTCTCTGCCATAGTAGGATTTTCGTCCCCTGAAACAGGCTTTTCTAGTTCGATCTCCTTCCCTCCTTTCTTGTTTCCTTTAACTTCTTCTGGATTGGACTCGGTACTGTTCAAATTACTCCCATCCTGCATTGTGAACTGGTTAATACATATTCTCTGTGGCAGCAGGATGCTATAGGTGTGCTTTCAAGATTAAAATAAACTACAAATCTGTTCTCTTTACAGGAATCTTGAATTACCATTCAATGACCATTGAAGCATATCAGCTGTAAAAGCCACTATTTGTAAGCTCTAGTTCAAAACAATAAAACAAAAATGTAACAAGTATAGTAACCTCGAGACTTGCTACCATTCAATGCTAATGGAAAGTATCCACTTAAAGTACTGCTACAGATGAAAAAGTAACAAACATCTCTGCCGTTATGCAAAAAGTGGATTCCAAAAGAAATGCAAGATAAAAAAGAATGGCACATCAAACTGTCAGTTCACAATCGTCAATACCCAGTGTACCAAAAATGTGTGCAATAAATGTTTACCTGTTGCTCAGCGGTAGCACCATCCATGTCCTCATCATCTTCTTCATATATTTCTACTTCCTCGGGATCTTCTTCATAATCCGGTTCTTCATCCTCCATTTTCTCGTCCGTTTCAGGTTCAACAGGAGCAGCTGGTGTCTGATCTAAGATCATCTTTTTCTCACCACCTTCGGTTGTTTCATCAATTTTTACTGCGATGTTATTATTAGGGATGCTTTCATTACGAGTATCATCGGCTGTCTTTGATCGCTTTTCTGATGATTCATCGTCTTCCTTCTTTAGATCTTCCTCCCTTGGGCGCTTACGTTGGTTCTTCTTTGTAACATAATGCTTGTGCAGTTTCTGTAAAACAAACAGACATTAAACCCCATGCAGGTAGATACCAATGCATAAAAACCTCCTAAACATGATAACTGCAATCTCTTTTGTTACAGACAGGACAGAACATGATAATGCTCTCCTGATGCTCCACAACAAAGAAAAACAGGTGAAACTGGATTGTTTAGAGCAGGGAATACAAACATGATATTTCGACTGCTAAGCAGACACCATCCTCACAAGTTACAACCTTAATGCCACGGTTTGGACAATTACCAGGAAATATGTTTAACATAACTTAGTACTCCGTCCCATTCCCTAGAAGCTTCTTTTCCAAAAGGTGCTTTTATAGTATATAATTTGTAGAATTGTGTAAATATATTACGATAGAAATTAGTGGTCACAGTTGTGTAAAGCTAGCAAAGTGTCAGAAGAGCTAAAGAAATTTACCTCCAGAAAAGACAGGATAATGCAGCCCATTCTGAATTGAAGCATTTCACTGAATGACTCAGCAAACAAAGAAAGCTGAAAAAAGAAATAGGAGCATATATCAGTGTCAAGCAACATGAGAATCACCAGGAAACAATAAATCTTAGTCCTCAAATCGCAATAAATCACAATTAAATAGTAGTTACATAACATGCAAACATATTCATTGGTCACGACAAAGATAGAATATATACCTCAAATACAGACTCCTCTATGTCATTGGTTGTATAGTCTAGTAAGCCATCCAACGAAAGGGATATTGAACGGAGCTGCAAATAAGTAGTTTGGTAAAAAATCGTGCACCTTTTAAGATCTGTGAGCCATGACACTACACAAAATAAGAAGGATTAGAGAACACATTAGGCGTACTTTAGAGCCTTTACTCTTTTTCGTCTGCAGGATGAATCCTGGATGTTTAGGAGGTTCATCAGATTTCTTCTTTTCTTTGGCGTCACTGAGTGAATTTAGCTTCAGATCCTTCTTCAGGTCTTTACTATTTTTCTCTCTATCATCCTTTGTCTTATCTTTCCTTCCATTTTCCGCTACTTTATTTGTATCTTTTCCTTTCACAACTTCCTGTTCATTAACCTTATCTCCATTTGATTTTTTATTCTCAGTATGTGTGGTCCCTTTATCTGCCTTTTCTTCTTTCTTCTGATCTGAAATCACTTCAGCAGCAACGTTCGACCCTTCTGCCAGCTTAATCTGTGAATTCACAGCATCAGTTAAGCTTTCGTCATTTTTTTCTTGTTGGATTGCCCCTCCTTGTTTACTTGTTTCAGCAGGTACAGTAGACGCATTCAACTTGGATCCTGAAGCAACAACTTTTCTTCTAACAATCCTTCGAATTACTTTCTTCTTCCCGGATTTCTTAGTCTCGGGCTGGCTAATGCCGGATCCATCCTTTTCTTTACTCACATCCCCAGTTGATTGCTGAACCTCCTCTTCCATAGTTTTGCTCACAGTTTCTGCCACGACAGCCTTGTCCACCTGAGATGACTTGTCAGCTGAAGCTTCGGTATTTGGCTTTTCACGAACAACTTTTCTGATGACCTTCTTTATTACTTTTTTTTGTGTGGGCTTTTTATCCTCGACGGTATGGTCAACAGGGGCGCCGCCAGAGGTATTTCCTTGAACATCCCCACCCTTCTTATGATGCTCCTCAACTTTAACAAGTTGTTTCCCTTCTTCCTCAGCAAGCTTTGCCACTCCATCTCTGCCCTGCTCATCCATTTTAGTATCAACTTTCTCGATTTTGGTAGCATCCTTGCCAATGTCACCCTCCCTTAAATGGTCATCACCTGTTCCTTTCTTTTGTTCTTTCAAATCACCAGGGACCTAAAATGTGACAGTCAGGAAACAGAGCTGTTAGAATTGATTATTGAACACTGACTCAAAGATAACAAAGTATGCATGTTTTTAAATCGTCCGCCTTAGGACGCTTAGGCAATAAGGCGCCTGACGAGCACCTTGGAATTGCCCGCTTTAGGCGCTTAGGCGCAGGCTTAGGCATCAGAGCGGGGATAGAACGACTTAGGACACCTTACTGCCTTAAAAACCATGAGTATGTTGCTACAAAATTGTCAACCATGGGAGAACAAACTAACCTGTTCATTATTTATAGTCAGTTTATCCTTGCCTGCTTTTGATTTTCTGTATGCGCTCCAGGTATTCTTCCATACATCTACTGAAGGTACACATTCTGACAGGTTTGGCACAAACAGTACAGTAATCTCTTTATGACTAAAGAGCCCATCTTTGCCAATTCTGTTGTAATGGACCTGCAAACAGTTAAGACATGTTACAGAAATGATGACAATTACAGCAATGGTGTCTCACAAATGTGCAGCAATAATTGTGCTAACATAAAGATTAGATGTACTTCAATACGACAAATGCACATACCGAGCCCCCTCAGAAAGCACTTGTAGAAATCAAACAATTATGATTTCAGATGTGTGCTATAACCTGGCAGATAGGAATCATACTGGTTCGTACCACTTGAGCCTATTATATTTTCATGTGTAGTTTTTGCCAAACATATTAACATTTATTTATATAGTTTTGAAGTCATAACACAATTATTCTGATGTCATAAAATTTCCAGTCAAGCATCGGAAAGATACTATTATGCTGCAGTTTCAATTTTTAGACTAAATTCATTTAGCCATAATATAAAATGGACCAAAACTTAAGCTTTGTAAAAGAGGTTACACCTTGCACGAAATAAACATATTTTTGGCCCATTTTTCATCAAGATTCAAGCTATATACTTTCTATGTGGAATATATCAGCAAATGAAACATCATCAGTCAATATAATAGGAATTATCTTCCATTCTGAGAAACTGGAACGTCTACACCTATATGTTTCAGTCCATGATGACCATCTTAATATTATTTCAATCTGATGGAAGCATACTGTTTCCTCAAATGAAGAATGCAAGCAAGTTCATCAGATGCGCTTGATAATAAAATAGCATGTACCTCGAGGAAATTATTCCAGTGTGTGCAATTAGACAGATCAACCTGAACCAGTTCCTTTGTATATCTGTACAGGTAGGGCGAATTTTAGCATAACTGCTAGTTCAAGAATAAAATGAATTTTGATACAACTGCAGATCATCATGCCAATTATATACCTGATAGCAGTTTGAATCAAGCAAGAACAGTCAGTCAATGGATCTCCACCATCCATAGATGCATTCCAAGGACCTCCGATTGCAACAAGTGCATGATCCTTCTTAAATACAGCAAATTTTAAGACATTGTTCCAGTGCGCTATTCGGTCCTCAGCACTTCTCAATGAACTTATATCAGCGAAGGCTCCGTTGCTCATGCCACTCATCAAGAGAACCTGTGCACCATCATCAGAATAACAATATGACAAAGACCAATTTGGTAATACTTCAAAAGTTAACAAGCTTCAAAAATACACAAACAGTGCATCCTAAGCATACATCCCACATAAGAATCTTGTGTTTTTTGACAATGTAATATATGCATAATAACCAAATTATGTCGTCAAGTACTTGGAAAGAATCCTAACAAAATAATAGGAATGCAAAATAATACTGACAAATAATAGGAAAGCCAATGCCAGCCGACAATGCAGTACCATAGCTTATAGTACATTGCATAAGTTTACAAGCTACAAGGGATGGTCCGAACATTTAACAAACATGAGTATAATTCCAACAGACAGTGTACCATCAGATTCCTATACATATTGGTACACAGCCTAGATTTGTACAGTAATATGAGGGACTTAGAATAAGAAAATTGTTTAAATATATAATTACTTGTAAAAATAAGTAGTTCAATCTAGTCCTTGCTTTGAAACAGAATACACAAAATTGTAGACACAGACCTTTACATTCCAAACAGTATCTGGGGTGTTGGTGCTGTTCGATTTATCTGAAGATAAAACTGCCCTTTCGTCAAATTTATCATCCACTTCATGGATGTCATGCTCCAAACTGTTACATGGCAATAGCAAAAATAGGGTAAAATAATGCTCCTAAAATGATGACTGAGCACTTTGAGCAGACAACCATATCATGCAGTTCGAATAGAAATCATACCTGACTGGTGTACGCATTGAAAGATTAAGATTTCCTTTGGGCCAGTTCAGGACAACCTATAAAATAAAATAAAACATAGATGAAAAAAGAATCCTGTGATTCCACGTTCAGAAAAAATTGAAGTCACTGATACAACACCGAACCTTGCAAACATCTGGAGAAATGACTAGTCTAGGATATCTTTTCGTCAAAGATATATAGTCCCTCTCAGCATCCACCAAGCGAAATGGAAATACCTGCACAGAAGAACCTAATTGGAATTAAATTCATACTAGGAAGCAACCCAACAAACTACATAAATGCACAAAAGGCCATAATCAGTTGCACAAGGGAGAGTCAAACGGAGGAGGCAACTGCGCTCATGATTTGCATGTTTGCAGCGTAACTAAGCTGGGATGGTCTTCGAATTGGAGAGAGAAAGCATCTCAGGATTTTTCATATCAAAATGAGGAAAGCGCTATCTTGGCATCAGATGAAGAGAAACAGCTACTACTACTAGAGATGCTGAAACAAGGATCAGTGAAGATGGATGAACAAATGGAACTCCGGCAGAAAATAGAACTAAATAGTTCCACATGTGCGTGCAGACTGCAGAGACTGAGGTGCAAAAATGAACTGGCTTTAGGAGGACAAGAATCAGAGGGCTTTACGACCGGGAGCACATCAAGGAGATTGGTAAGAGCCCCTAACATCATTATTGAGCAACAACAATGTGACAATCCGTTTACCTTGCAAATGTATTCTCTCTTTATTTGTTTAACAGGTGTTCGAGGCCTTCAGGACAACAACAAAAGAGTTAGTTATAAAGGCTTCACCGAAGACGAAGCAGCAACCTGCTGCACCTCACAAAGCTACAAGGAAACATGGAGGTCCACCTATGCACAGCATCACGTCGAGGTGAAAGTCGCCGCAAAGGCTTCTCAGATCTAACAGAAGAAGAACGTCCCCGTTCACCAGGTGTTCTTGGAGGAGTGCGCTCCCGCCTTGGAATAGCCAGCTGCTTCCTATCCCGCTGCCTCTCCTTCTCCTGGCGTACGCGAAGACGTTCTCTTTCTCTTTCACGCTCCCTCCTTTCACGCTCCCGCTCCCTGTCTCGCTCTCTTTCAATTTCACGACCTCGTAGCTCTTGTTCATATTCCCATTCCCTTTCCTTCTCTTTTTCCCACAAAAGGTCCCTTCGACGCTCATCGTCTCTTAGATCCAGTTCACGGCGATAACCGACCCGGTCTCCTGTTCGCTCATCGACCATGGAGATGCCTGGATGTACACGTGGCAAGATGCTATCTCGGTAATCAGACTCTGGAGCTGGTTGCAGCAAGCTTTTCCCTGAAGCATAGTCACGTCCAGGGGGGAGACCCACCCCGAAACCACTGCTTGATGATCCTTGTCCATAAACAAGGCTGTCCATGTTTGACCTCTGAGTTCCCCCAAACACTGAAGCTTGCTGTTGGCCTCCATATGGAACAGATCCAGGAATGGGCAAGCTGTGATGATCTGCTTCGGCTCTTCCATATGCACCAATTTCCTGGGATCCTTGATGGATTGGGCCGGTTCGTCCTGCAAAGTAATCGGCTTGTCTGCCAGAAATGTATACTTTTCTCAGTGGATGTGCTATATTTTGTTGTGGTGACAGACACAAAGGTCACCAGTTAGCTATAGATTTTGTTTTGGAAGGTTAACAAGAGATGTTTTACAGCTAAACCAAAATATACTGATGGGCCAGAGATGTGTGGAAGAGGCAATTTTTATTTTTTTAGGCAACTTTTTAAGTGATTATATCAAAACATAGTTATAATATAATAATAGTGACAGTAGTAACGACAGGTCAATAGCAGAAGTAACAATAATATGAAGCAAAACCTGCCGCAGTCATTTAAACCTGAACAGCAAGCTAAGATACGGTGTATCAGACTAACAAAAAAACATACCGTATATCAGAACCAGGCTGCAGTTGCGTTTTTAGGAGCTGAGGATGACGTGTTGATGAAACCTAAAATGTTAATAGCATTTCAGTGAAAATTAGTGAATTATTAAAGCTAGCGATATTGGGAACTGCATGATTGTTTTGCAATGGAGAAACAAAAAAATACCTGATCAACACGGTCATGAATCTGAGATTACATGAAAGAACATAAGTTAAATTATATATTGTAAAATCTAAGTGGTATGGAGCAAAATAAAAACAAACAAACAGTGAATATGATGTGTGTGTGTGAGAGAGAGAGAGAGAGACCTGATGACTTACAGGAACATGATCAGGATATCTTCTATCCAAATCATTGAGTCCATCTCTCCTGCCAATATTAGCAGAGTGTTCGCCGTACATCCTTCTTTCCAATTCATAATTGGCACTGTACTGGTCTAGCTTTGGTGCATACCCACGAGATGCTAGATAGTCATCATTTGGTCTTCCCAGGCTGGACCCTACAGCTCCAGATGAGAACTTTGACGGCTCAGGGAGCGTCGTTTGATGAGCTTGCAGGCTGCGAAGACCCGAAGAACCTGGGCTGTTGTTAGCAAGTCCACCAACCTGCAAAATATATTAGTGGGACATTAAATTATTAATTGACATTTTCTGAACCAAGATCATGTAATGATTGTAGTTCCCCCCCTTGTACAATCATCAATTAGGCGAAGAAAAAGAGAAGGAAAAGTTCTTCAAAAGACCTGGTAATTTTGTGATGCAAAATACAGGCGACGCAAAATTTACTAGAAATTAATTGACATGGAACTACACATCAAAAAACAGGGAACTAGTTTTTGGTTCATCATTTAATAAATGTGGAGTGACTTAGTGAGGAAATTCGCAAGTGTTTTCAGGGTTGCAAACCCCAATCTCCCGGGTCATGTTCACTACCCAAAACAACTCGGACTTAGCCAGATCTATGTTCTGAACACTAAACATGGGTGGGGGGAGAGGGAATTTAAGAGGATGTCATGCTCTATGGCCTTCATAGATTGGTTACTGTAGTTGACAGAGAAAGAAGTCAGCAAGTTGCACATCGAGAAGAACATCATGGCATTCATATATGAAATCAGCTTTAAGAAGCTGGCATAATGTTGTTGTGGCCTTCTGGGAGCTACCGACTTTCTATTTGTACCTAGTAAACCTAATGCAAATAATGGTGTTGACAACCAGTTTTAACTTGGAGCGAAGCGTCTTGAAGATGACCTCAAATGGAAAAGTCCCAACATGAAAGTTGTCATTCTATCTACACCAACCCACATAAAGCCCAGGATGTCAGAATTTCACCCAGCTCCAGCTTGCGAATTATTAAGAAGCTCTCAGTGAGTCCACAAGGTACCCAAGTAACCAGTGTTGGGATAGCTTAAGGTGTTAACGTCTTTCAGCTCTAGATTGCTGCCTCCCCCAAAAGGCGTGAGAATTGTGGGTGTACAATGATGCATATGTTGGGAAAGACAGAAATAGATAGTGTGAGGACATGGTTGATTAATAACTTATATAAAACTCTGTGCACCCTCAAATAAAAAGGGAGGGGAGGATTTATGTTTCGCACTGAGGTTCTAGTGTGGATCAACAGCTTATGTTGGGAGATGGCAGCAGTTGCAAAATGAATAGAAGAAATAGTTAGTATTAAGAAGCTAAAGACCATGGCAGAACAGGCTGTACACAGGTTAAATCTTAAAAGATAGAACGCTAAGAGCAATATAGCTGGTGAATGGTGATTCCCTTTTCCTTTTCTCCTTAAATAGGATATGGTCAAGCTTACTTTGATTAGATTGTCCCGTGGAGTTGTTTTAAATTTTTGATTGTATGCACAAGTTCTCTACCTACTTCCGTGGATAAGACATGAGTACAGAAGGAGCATAAACAGACCTTCTCCGGTTTCAGGAACCAAGCATATCATTCAAATATACCAGTTTCTTTTATTGGCAGGCCAAAAATGCCAGATACTAGCTTTAATACTGGTCAAACCTAGTTCTCGCCTACCACAGATGTCCGCATGGACCCATTGATTTCCTAAAGCAAGTAGCTCATATTTAGATGGAATTGGAGTGTTAGCTAGTAACCTTGATTGTCTTTACATAAAAGGATCCTTCCGTATATACAAATACAGCACAAACCGACAAACGAAAACACGCACATTCAATTACACGAGTAGCATAAACGAGCAGGAAGAAACACTAGGAAACAAATTTAATTGCACCCATTAATCAACTGTTAGGGAACACAAAATTGGGGCTAGAGTCAACCACCTTCGGCGCGCCATAAACCGCAGCATAAGGCCCTCCATACTGCCCCACAACACCCTGGGCAGCGCCGCCGCCAAACCGAGCACCATCAGTGCCTCCAGCTGCCGCGGCAGAGGTTGCATACCCACTGCTGCCAGGCTGTCAAAACCAAACCGGAAGGGCGCAAGTGTTTGCACGCATATATGAGAACCTTGCAACATCACCATAATCAGTTGCCAAACAAACATCAGATGGGTTTTCCAAAGCGCCTTACAATTTTGCCGTATGGTTGCTGCTGCGCCCCGTACGGCGGCGCCTGGCCGTAGGGATTTGGCCCTTTCTTCGGAAACATTGCGGACGCGCCCGCCTAAGGTCCTGTGGATCACAGGACACGACTGGAAACAAATCCCATAAAATACATCAGTAACAGAAAACACACCGGCAATCAATCCAAAATAAACATGCCCCCGCGAGCATCACCGGGCCAGGCGGTTCGGTCGCTGGCGAACAGAGAGAAGAGTGAACCCGATGGATTCTAGGGCTTACCTGCGGAGGAGGGTGAGGAGGCTATGCGTTGAGATGCTGAGCTCCCGTACGGAATATCCGAGAGAGACTGGGTTCGGCCGTACACGACGGCGACGGCGACAGCGACGGCGCAGGGGGGTGAAAGGCGAGGTCGGCGGCGGTGGAGGACGGGGAGGGGTTGGAAGCTGGGGTTCAGGGTGTTGTATCGGTCCGAAGGAAGGAGGAGGAAGCGTGAGGAGGCCTTACCACCGGCATCAATAAAACGCCGGGTGGAAGCGGCCAGCCCAGGACAGGATCCTAGCAAGAAAGCTTTGTTGGGCCGCGCCCAGTGCCCAGGATAGTTTGGGCAGGACATGGGACGAGAGTGTAACCTCTATGGGCGTGTTTGGTAGCCCGGGTGAGCTCACAGATTCTCGCCTCAGCCTGGCTGACGTGCTTACTTCTTGTTCGGTAGCCCGCATCGGGTCGCCTGGGCAGTGCTACGCTCGTACGAAAAAGGCCTCCGCGCAGTGCCCGGTTGGGAAGTGAGAATCGAGCTTCTCAGCTCGCCCAGGCTGGACTCGTCCCCGCAGAACACTGTGCCGCAACGATTCACCGCGCGGTCGGCCACCCCAGCACGAGTACTGTTCACGTGCCCCCCGCTGACCAAATCCTTCGCGGACGGAGCGCACGCGGCCCGGCCGGCCGGCCCCAGAGCCTCGTCGGCAGACGGAGCGCGCACGCGCCCCGGCCGGCCCGGCCGTCCCCAGAGCCGCCGCGACGCGCCGCCTGGCTCCTCCTCTTGCACGCCTCCTCGCGGCCGCCGGCCGGGAAGAAGACGGACGGACCAAGACGGGCCGCTGCCTCGGTCCTCCGGCTCCTCCTCGCGCTGCTGTGCTGGAAGACCACCACCGCCTCCTACCGCTGCCACGGAGGCGAGCCCAACCGCCGGCGACGACTCGAGCCGCCGGATACCAGCATGTCGCCAGAGATGTCCGGGATTGGGAATTTCTGTGGACTTGATTGCTTTTTATTTTCTTTGTATAAGGTCCTTTCTGTGAGATTTCGGACCTGTTTGTAATTTCTATTACTGGGCACTATTCTCAGTGTGGCTCGGTGGAACCGGGACAACCAAACAACATCTCATTTTAACCTGGCCCGGGTCATACGAGGCACCAAACACTGGAAAAATCTCATCTCAACCCGGCCCACTTTAGCATGTATGGACTGAGAAAGTTGAGCTAGGGTAATACAGGCTACCAAACACACCCTATGTATAGGTGGCCAAACGGGCCGGCCCGGTCCGGCACGGCACGTGAAATGCACGGTCCGTTAGGCACATTAGCCAATCGTGTCGTGTCGGGCCGGCCCACAAGCGGCAAATTCATCCGCGACACAGCTCGATGGCACAAATACGGTCCGACGGGCCGGCTTTGGCACGGCCCGTTAGGCACGAATACGGCCCATCTGGCACTATTACGATTTAAAATATAAAAAAATAGGTAAAATACGTAAAAAAAAATTAAAAATATATATAAAAAAACTAATCGTGCCGCCGGACCAGCCCACGGGCCTCAAATCGAAGTCAGGCACGGGCACTAACGGGCCCGTGTTGTGCCACGGTGTCGTGCCAAAAAAACCCGTGCCTCGGGCTGGCCCGTTTGGCCACCTATACCTTTATGGGTCCTCTTTGATATTCTGATTTTCCCCCCTAAAAAATAATATTCAGATTTTTCCACTAAAAAATGATATTCCTTTTTTTTCTAAGAAAATCGCCCCTCTTATCCCGTTGCCACTATTTGCATACATAATTTTGTTAAACACTCTCTTATTGTTGCATCCGTCGAAATGGATTAACGACAATAGCACTTTAAAAACAATATCTTAGAGATTTTAAAGATTTCATATTAAGAAATGCTAGTACTGGATAGATGATGTTTTTCGGTTCCCCCCGTAGAACATGTGTCTTCTTTCGAAGATCTCATTGAGACAAAGCTGATGTTTGCAACTGGTCATCGGGTTCACAATATGATAGATAAAACATCTAATTTTTTTTATTTAACACCAAAAAAAATGACGGTGCCATCATGCATGAATGCCAGCACCACCGTCACGCCAAATAGCGAACGCGGGCACGCTTCACACCCTACCCATTTGCAGAAACAACACTGGATTTTCCTCGCTTGGGATCGACGACGATCTTGGATTTCGTAAGTAAAATAACGTCCCTTATCAGGATATATATATAAAACCTTTGTCAGTGTTACCTTCTGATCGAAACACACACTGGCATGGCATGGCATGGCCGAGTGCCGACGACGGCATGCAAGGTTAATTGGCGCTCCTCCTGCTAACCGGCCGGCCACGATCGTCGATCTTTATGGATGGTCGTGCCTGCAATAAATCCATCGTACGACACATAACGTACCGACACAATGGTAGCGCGGCCGGTCACGCTGTGCCCCATCGCTATCGGCGATTCATGGACCGGCCGGCCGGTCAGGCAAAACCTGTTCGATCGTACATACTCCAGCTATCGTGCCGGATAGGCGCAGCTCCCTTTCTCTGTTTTCCTGCCTGGAATCATTTCGGCACGGAACTGGCCGGACTCGGTCAATCTACTGTGCCATGGCACGCCACTTTATTATCGAGGAAAACGTGACACGACGCTTGTGGTGAAAAGGTCGAAGGACGAAGCAACAAAAGCTGACGGTGATGACTAGATAGTGCTAGCTGGAGCAAGTCACGTGCACACCGGTGCATGCGCGCGTACTATGGCAACGCGCAAGTTCCACGTCGGCACGGAACAAGTGAACAACATCCCTCCATGCAATTTGGCCATCATCCGCACGTCCTGACTCTGAATCTGATTCGCATATTTCGTTTCGGAATACCCCGAGTTTGCTCTTTTAATTTGCCCATTGCTGCTGATTCTTTCAAGTGAACCTGAGGAGCCCCGGCTTACCCGCGCACTGCTTTGTTAGTGCTCTATCTAGCGGGGCTAGGGACGAAAAGTGGGACGACAGAGCGGCAAGCCCTGTCAGCAATTCAAAACTTGATATATATAGGAGGAAAAGTGGTAGGAGAAGTGGATAATCCAAAATATTTATATTCCTACTACTACTTACTGAAAGCAAAATGGATATGGAAATACATGCGTCACGTAAAATGGAAATGGACGTGGAAAATATACGCATTTGTTAAGAAAATACAAATACAAAGATGACAATGGATTTTGAGACAATTGTGGATATGAAATTGGATACATCAGTATATATCCGTACAAACCAATCTTAGCCAATACCAGCATTATGTGTAAATTATCCATCCTAATAAGTTGTCAAACGTCTTTTCTGTGCTCGTTCCAAATAAAGTTGCGCAAAACTTTTTTGAGCCTCGTGGTAGAACTACAAACATCCGGAAGCTTGGACAAATGTTTGTAACGTGCCATTTTCAGATATTTTTTTTTTTGTAGAAATTGGATATTGCAAGCTACGACACCATCAACAAGTTTGGGCGGCTGCCGGGGCTGGAGGGGCCTTCGATCCGCCAATGGTTGAGTCTGTTCTTGAGCCACTTAGGGACTCTTTGATCCACAGGAATTTCAAAATACAGAAACCTGAAACATACAGGATTGGAGTGGCATGCCCACTTGAATACTTATAGGATTACCAAACCATATGAATTTGAACCAGAGTGTGTTTGATGTCACAGAAAAATAAAGGAATTATAAAAGAGGTTTAAGTGGATGCAAGAATTCATATGGAATGTAGTTCAAATGATTTCTTAGGAAAAATTCCTATATGGCCCAATCTTACAAATCAAACGCTCAACGTAAGAAAAAATCCTAAGGATTTCAATCCTTCGATAATCTTATGAAATTCTCTCCGAATCAAAAGAGCTCTTAGGGAAAGGAAGGGTTGCGAGGTGGTTGGCTTGCATCAGGCTGATGGCAGACAGACACTTGTTACCTAGAAGACCGTGAGTCATCCAAAGAAGTTGGAATGCTTGGGAATTACCGATCTCAATAGATCCAGCAGGTCTATGTGTCCATGTTGGCCATGGTTCCAATGGAAGGATCCAACACGTCCTTAGGTTGGCTCGTTTGTGCCCCACAACCATCCTAATATGGAGCTCGTCCGGACAACCAACATGATCATCCATGGAAACGGGCGGAAAGCTCGACAGCTATAGTGGGAGGGGAAATTTGAGGGTCCTTGCACCTGACATTTACAAGACCGTCACTAGAAGGAACCGAACATTGGAATTAAAGGAGTTACATGCGGATTCAGTCCATGGCAAAACTCAAGAACATGACTTCGCTTCCACTTATGAGGAGCGATTCCTCGACTCCCGCATCAAGTTCGAGTCGTCAAAGATTTGGTCCGCTCATGTTGAACCAAATTGCAAGTTTTTTTTTACTTGGTTGGTGCTCCATGGTCGCTTCCTAACTAGATTTCCATGAAGGGATGGCCGTATGACTCCTTATGCAACATATGTCTTTAGGCTCATGCAACCGCGACGTGTCTATGAAATGACTTCGCTTTCTCGACAATTGTTTAGAACCATATGAAGACATTTGGATGGTGATGCGGCTCCATTGACCATCACCTTGCCAGAAACTAGTGGGATCTCAAAATGGTGGGAAAATACAACTGCAATCGGCCCCGAAAAGATCAAGTGCCCGCAAGACAGTCGTTTCTTTTACACCGTCGAATATATGGAAGGAACACAAGTAGACGGATTTTCAATGTAACAAGTATCACCCACGCTGAGGTGTCAAGCCTCGCTCTCGAGGACGTCAACTAGCGTGCTCTTACTTTTGGGGCAGCCCTCATTCCAGCAGGCATTTAGTACTAGTTTTGTGACCTACGTATGATAGATAGACTTCTTTTATGACACGAGTATACCATTCCGTGCCACATAGTCACATGCTTGTCTTTTTTTCTCCTAAATTATAAGATATATTGTTGTCCGTTCCGAAATGAATAATCATTGTTTACGTATTCAAGTAACAACTGCTCCGCACTCGTATCCGTGACATTCGTATTTATAGCTGGTTTTAATAAATATAAAACAAGTATAAAAGGCACTACCCCGTACGCATCCGTTCCGTTTCCGTCCCTGTCCGTCTCAATGCAAATGGGTTCCTAGGTTGCAAACAAGACCCATAGATCACGGAGGTCTCCGTACGTATAGTTGGCTAGTGGACACACCGCCAACCATATAGAGGCTGTCACTATTGCCAACCAGGCAACCACGGCCTTATGAAAGTTCAACAAGAAATGGAGACGGATATCATATCACAAATCGTACAAGAAACTTGGCTCTAAGAGCAACCCAGCCGTTGTGCCCCCCAGGACGCTTTGCCGGTGCCTTCTGGGGGGGCACCGGCGTATTTTTTTGTCTTGGGGGGCAGCGGTTTCCCAGTCGATGCCCCCACCCAGGACGCGCTGCGCCGCCGTGCTTCTCCCTCTCGCCGCACTACCGTGCGGCTCCGCCGCGGTGCGCGCCGCGCCGCCGTCCACTTCCAGCCAGTCCACTCGCCGTCCGCGTCCGCCGCGAGGTCGAGCTCAAGGCAGAGGAGGGCGACCAGAGGAGGCGGCCACCTTGAGACGCGTCGGCCAGTCGTCTGCAAGACGACGCCGGCCGCCCGCCCCACCGGCAGCAGCTGATGCAGATCCCCGCCGCCGCCTGCGCCCTCCCCGAGACAGCACCACCGTCGGCCCCCTCACCAGAGGCGTAGCCCCGAACGGCCACCGCCGCTCCAGAGGCGCAGCCCCGAACGGCTGCCTCCACGACGCCTGCTCCTGGACGACAAGCCCCCTCCCCCGCCGCCTCTCGCCGTCGTCGTGCTCAAGGCCAGACGACGCGAGGACCAAGAGTTCCGCCCTAGCGAGGGCCGCGAGGGCCGCCCCGGCCCCGGCCGCACGAGCTCCGGCCGCAAGGGACGCCTGGCGACGCCGGCGCGAGGAAGAGCGCCGCGACTTCGAGGAGATGCGAAAAAAATAGGCCTTTCTCCCGGAGGCGGAGCTGGGCGGAGGGTCGGCGGCGCGAGGTCACGATGGCGGGGGCGAGCACGGCGGCGAGGGGCGACCACGGTGGAAGAAAAAGGAGAGAGAAAGGAGCTCTCGCACGTGGTGGTGGGATTGGAAAAAACAGGAGAGAGAGAGGAAGCTGAGAGACTGACCGTGGGCCTTTTGCATGCAAAAGCATTCGCCGGCGCCCCAGGCGAAACCCAGCAGGCTGGGTTCGGGTTGGGTTCGCCGGCGTATTTTTTTAGCAAATCCGGCGAAAAACGAGCTCCTGGGGGCGCGACTGGGAATATTTTTGTACGCCGGCGTATAAAAAGTGCTCTGAAGGGCTTCCTGGGGGGCTGGCTGGAGTTGCTCTAAATTTCTACCGTCTCCATGCATGATTCACCTGCAACTGGTACAAATAATTAAATGGAACTCGATGGGCTCGTCAGCTGAACGAAGATGCCTTTGCGAAGCCAAGGACCCTACCCTAGGATGTTCGACCAGAGTCCAGACGCCGCAGCACGTCGTCGACGACCCAGCGGCACCCTGCACTGCACCCGGCCGGCCGTCTTCTTCTCACTCGAATCTGCCATCACCACGGCAAATAATGTAGGCCGAGCTAAATCATGGGCCAGAGGACCTTGTCATCTTCTCACTCGATCCTGCCATCACCACGGCAAATAATGTAGCTTTCCCTCAGATCGCCGACTAGGCCTCCACATGTCCACGTAGCATTCATTTTCCAGAGTATCTCACGTACGTTCAAAAGGGCACTGGCCAGTGGTCCGGTACGGCAGCCATCGCTTGCTGTTACGTATGGCCCCATACATTTCGATTATGCAAATGAATGCCAACTTGCCAGAGAACATGTCAATTAGGTCCAACCAGAATATCTCGTTCATGCTGTCATGCGTATTATGGTCCATTATTGGTGTACGGTTTTGTGTTTTCCTCTGAAAGAGATGGCACAAAAGCACGCCATGAAGAAGGATTTTGAGAAATATATGTTGTTATAAAGGATTTTGTTTTTTTCTAACAAAAAAAAGTAAAGATTGCAGTTCATTGGGGGTACAATTGTTAGCTTATTGTTATAGGTGAAAATGTATTAGTAGTTGGTACTTTGGTGTAATTTCCTTTTGCTGACAGTACTTTCCTCCAAGATGTCGGCCATTTTCAATGTTCATCCATACACAGTTCACGTTGTTTTCACGCATGTGAGATTTTACTGCAACTTCGAGCCTATGAAATAAAAAGAAAATTACATTAAGAAATTTCTAAACAAGTATGGAGTATGATACTTCCTAACTCCTTGTCGTGTAGGCCATCACGTCGTATGAAAAATGCACTTCAATTTGAAACGCACACTAGAGATCTTGAACAATGATGATACACGCTCGTTAAAAAATGAGGATTTGGAAGGTAGGGACCTTCTATACTACATGATCTATGAGTTCATGTTCGTCTCACCTGCAAAAAGGTACTAGTTCATCACATTACAATTCACAGGCTAGTATAGTCAATTGCTATACTTAATAAATAAGGAAAAAGATGATATAAGATTTTTATTTCTATTCTATAACAATGTAAGGTGGTTCAAGTAACATATAATTCGATAAAAAAATGAATGTGTATGAGAAAACATTTTAGCATATTTCTATTGAAATACGCCAATGATCAATTGAAACTACAAACAGGTGGTATATGTATTTGGTGGTACAAGATAATTTCATTATTTTATTATTCAAAGGCGAGTATAGTCAATTTTTAAGTAACTGAGGAAATGCGCAATATCAGCCTTTTGTATTTCTCTTCAATAGAAGTATAAGGTGGTACCATATAACATCGAATTCATCATAAGAATTTTGTATTTCTCTTCAATAGAAGTATAAGGTGGTACCATATAACATCGAATTCATCATAAGAACAAACTATCCTAAGAATGGGTGAGAAACTATTTTAGCATTTTTTAACGAACATACCCTATTGATCACATTGACGCTACAAACAAGTGGTATATAAAGAATTATAGCTAGATGAGAATGTTTGAAGGCACTACAATAGTATGTGTGCAAAAATAATTGCAACAATGACAACGTCAAGCGAAGTTAAGGACTGCGGTGTAGGTGTCGGTAGTCCGTTTATCCGGTGTGTTCTATTGGCCTTGTGTTCTTCGTCGTTTTCTAGATTTAGAGTTTCGGTGGAGGAGCCTCGATGCTGACGACGACACATGAATGTTGGTCGTCCGCAGGAGACTCGGTCGGCTCAAGCCGTGCTTGTTTCCTCCTCCGAGCTTCGTTATCAAAGTGGGAGTTGTCTTTTGTCGACGTGTGTGATCATTTGTTTGACATGTGGACATGATGTTCATGCATCGGCTTGCGATGGTCGTGTCGTCGATGGTCGTTTACGCTGAAGTCAGAGTCGCTGGATCGAGGGTGATGGGCGATGACAATGACTGTGTGGGATGCCTGGACTGATGCTCGGTTCTCGACAGTGTCTACGCTTGTATCTAGGATTGTAGTCACCGTGTGTGCTTGTGGGCGTGTTTGTAACGGTTTTCGTCCGGTTTTCCGTAGTTTTAACTAGGCAATTCTTCTTATTTTAAAACAATAACAATGACATTTTTTGTCTTGTTTAAAAAACCATAAATACAAATGCAATACAAGTATACGACCGGTGACGTGGTGGGTGAGAGAACCCAAAGATCTAGGCATCTTTTACGGTACCTTTACTAGTGCCCGGACATCTAAATTTTCTAGTGGACCATTCTCGTAGATGTTTAGAAATTGGGATATTTTTTTATTATACCTTTGCATCGCCATCAACCTTAAGCTGTCACATACCACTATAGCAGGTGCGTTAATTACACAATATAAAAATCTTATCAAGTTTCCTCGAGCCGTATATTATGGCTACAATAATATTTTAGCCGATGAATCGGTCGAGTAACTAAATGGAATATCTTTTGTCTAGGATGTAGATAATCGTCGGTAGACAATGCTTTCCAAAAAAAAAAACAATAACACTGACACTGTGTACTAAATTTGACCGCTCGTATGGGCAAGGAAAATGATGGGCGAAGGAAAGGAAACCCAGGAGGAGGTGACGTGCATAGGAAAATAAGCAGCGGGAATCTATATGGATCCCATCCGAAATTCTTGAAGCCTGTGGTACTACAGCTCGATCGCTAGGCGCCAAGGGTAGTAGGAGCATCATGCCATAAATGGGTTCCAAATCAATCAGTGAGGACATGATGCCGCCACCAAAACGGCAGGGCGCTCTTTACTCCGAGGCCGACACCAGTACGTCCTCGGACCTCCGATCGATCCGGCGACGCAGCGCCGTTGCGGTTCACTCGTTGCGCGCTCCAGGGTGACGCCGTGGCCCAGGAGTCGTGGGGAGCTCCATGGAGACACGTCGCCGGGAGCCGCCTCAGCTCGCCGACGGCCACGAGTTACTTCTGCAAACACTGTAGAAACACGTACGTACTACTCAGCCGTATGTTTGTGGATCGTGATTGATTATTAGTCAGTTTAAAGCGCACAGTTTGTCTGGAGTAATGGGCAGGTGTGACCGATCGATCGAGCAAACGACCAATTAAAAGTGCTTGCTAATTTTTCATTTATTAGGTTGTAATTAATTACGGCTTTGGCTATGTGTCTGGATAAGGCTACTCACAATGGGGAGTAACATAGTGTGATAACATCACACTTTTCTAGATTATGTTATTACCTCCACAATGGGTAGTAACATATGAGTAGTGTCATGCAAAGCTATATTTATTAGGTCGTAGACTCATATGACCTTGAGAGGTGTGATGTTACAGTAACTAGCTATGTTACTCTATTCTTCTCTCTCATTATTAATTAGCTACCACATTATCTTTTTTACTTACGTAGCGTTGATGTTACTAGTGAAGTTACTCCCACTGTGACTAACCTAATGAGTGGGGAACATGTGAGAACTTGGTGCAAAGCAATAATAACCTGATCGGCGAAAAGTGTAAATGGCTTCTGAGCTCAAGTGCTCCACTCCCATTTCCCTGGTCGGGTAGAGTAGTTCGCACTTGCTGGCCGCGGCGCGTGCGTCGATCCACGTAGTATATTTTCGTTTCTTCCTCATCACCTCCTCCATCGGATCTTGCCCACCCCTTGCTTCCCGGCGGCTCAGTCATGACTAGCAGTTCAACTTTGTCTCTCCCGATAAATATCCACGCCGCCGTGTTCCTAGCTCGGTTGTCGTCACCACAAGTCCAAGCGTGTTTGTCCAGGCGAGCGTCTCCTTCCAGATGCAAGCACCCAATATATTAAGCGCTGGATCAAGTTGGCTAACATAAGCTATTTGGTGACAGCCTTGTATATACGGTGAGAAAGATGACAGCGCGTCCACAGAAAGAAGATACAGTAAGTCCGTGGCTCAACAGTGCGTTGGCTACTAACTATTTAAAAAGCTTTTTGTTCCGTTTTATAAAAAAAAAATCACACACTCAAATCGATATAAGTCGATGAGAAAAATACTCTTATAAAACCGTAGGATATCGTCGCCCCAACCCACCAAGGTATCGTCGAAGAGGGCCGCCTACCCTCTTGCTCCATGTCGTGGAGCGTCGATCCTGCCAACAGACACCGAGGACCGGGACCAGAGACAAATAATAAGTCCCATATAGAGGATAAGAGGCTGCCAAGAACGCCCCACATAGAGGCTGAAGAGCATCAAGAATGGATCCGGACATGTCCGCCGATGGTAGCACAGTGAGAAGGAACCGGAACTCCACGACAACGGCCCAAAAAATTGAATCTTACTCGAGGATAGCGGGGGCACCATAAAATGATCGATCTTAGGCGGCTCAGATGGGGTGTATCAAATTTCTTGTCCATTTGGTGTATATGATGATTAACGGAAGCTTCTGAGATGCCAATCACGTCATCATCGATCTGCATGATTCAAGAGGTATAAGGCTACCGGCTGGATAAGACGGAAATAATTTTCCCATAGATAATATTTTAGTGTCATCTCCGCACTTGATACTTGCATACATATAAACATATATAATTGTTTATATAATGGATACAAATAGTATTAAATAAGATGAAAAACGGAAATTTTAAATGGCTCCTGATCTCACATGCTCCAACCTAAATAAAAATTGAAATAAATAGTAAAACATTTCAGAAAAAACTGAAATTTTGGTGATGAATATATACAAGTTGTCTAAATACTTTACTATGTAAAGTTTCATGATGAAAAGACATGTGTGGGGCTCTGAAAAAAAACAAAATTAGTGACCAAAATGAGATTTAAAAAATATATTTTCAGAGCACTAAGTTTTCTTTTGCATAGAGCACCACACACGTCTTTTCATTACGAAAATTTTCACTTATGTAGACAACCTATATATGTCCGTCACTGATATTTGTCAGATTTTTTTGAAATGTTTTACTTGTTTTTTCGACCTTTTTATTCGGCCAGGAACACGTGAGCTCGGGAGCAGAAATAACACTATAGATGAAAATACAATACTTTGTAAAAAGAGATATTATTTATTTTTTCTCAATTTATATGATTACCTCTTAGATAAGGGAAAAACACTTATTTTTCTCCCCTTCAAATCAGCAACCAGCCTTCCATCTCCTGACTAGAAAAGGCAGACACAATCAATTGCGTGTGCTATAAGAATAAAAAAGTAAGATTGATATATTGTGCCCACTTCACATGATTTGATTTGCAACCAACGTTATTTGATTGCACATGTTGGAAAAAACATACAAATATTTCTAAGAAGTTTGAAGGAATTATTTTCTTCGGCAAGTGTGTGGGCAACTAATCCCTGTACAATCTTGCAAACGAGATAACTAACGTAGACAAACAAGGCAACTGCTAGTAAGATGTGGTTCTTTTTTATGGAAAACAGCAGGCCTCTGCTGCGTGTATTTTAATTGATTTTCAAAGTTTAAAAGTACAAGAGATTTGTAGATGCAAATGTGAAAGGTGAAAATAGATAAAATAATAAAATGGTGGACACTTCTGTGGGTGTTGCTAGCTCGGGATTTTATTTCTTACAGACTTCCGTGATCCATACATTTTTTTTCTGTAGGATCATACTCATGGGCTGGTCACAAGTCACAACTGAGAGTTTCACAATCCATGCTCTGTGTGCCCCGTTCTGTCGATGGCGCAACACAGTACTAACACTGTTCCTTTGTAAAATAAAAACGCTATTTGCTCCGGTACTGTTATAGCGCCATGACCAACACTGTAATTATCACCATGTTTCTCTCTGACTTAATTATCACCGTGTTGTTACAGATCAAGCGGGGCGTCTCCCTCGTCGCGTATGCGCTTGGGCCAGCCATATATCGCCAGATGAGCAAGACGCATCGTGTCGTGATATCTCGGTCGGACACGAACGAGAGATCGCTGGAAATATTTTTCAATGCCGTCTTCGATCTGGTGCTACGTTCATCAATGCGGCGTCGAAGTTGATCGATCTCACTAGCGGCTTCCGCGACTACTACTTCCTTCGTCATGCCACAAATTTCTCTAAATTCAGATATATGTACACATATTTCGTGTCTCATATAGAGAAATCTGTGACATCTTTTTGTAAACGTAGGAAAATTTTGTTCTGAGTCAAATGACAATTTACTAATCAAGCTAAAGCTCGATCGTGCCGGTCATCCTGGCGTGGCGTATCGTGTTTCTCCCGCCCTGAAAAAATACTGGTTTTTTCTTGGCCGACAGGCGACAACCGTGACGGAGAAGCGCCTAAGTAGGAGGAGCATTATTTTTGTTAGACTAAACACGTACTTGTTTGGGAAGGAAGGCCAGATTGGAGGACAAAAATCATCGTGGATCAGTGCCTTTTTGGCACCGATCGGGTGATGTAACGTGAGCTCTTACGTGAACCTTCCTTATACTGTAGTTTTCAGACGGTCAACTGAAAATGGTTCTCAGTCGACGTGCTGCTACTAGGACCGCCTTTTTTTTTTCTTTTCGAAATGGAGGGTTTACCCCCAGCCTCTGCATCCAAAGGATGCATACAGCCGAGTTTTATTAATATGGAAAAACAGAAAGCACTGGGCTTTACAAAGAATTACATCGATCAAACCAGAAGATCCACCGTCCAGACGAAAGACGTTACACCTACAAGCTTGATGAGGGGGTGGACCAATCAGAGCCAACGCGCTGACCTAACGCACCTACGCACAACATCTAAAGCCGGAGGCTTCAAGGCCGCCCAACAGTGCGCCGGAAGCACAAACCGATCCAGTCGATCCTCAGTGCACGCCAATACGCACAAAAGAAGTCACTGCCACCATCTTCCACCATCCCATCTTCAGGAGCGATCAACGTGAAGACCTTGCAAGGTCTGCCATCGGCATCGCCACGATGCCAGACAGCCCCACCATCCTGCGCGAGTCCATCGTCATACGCTCGCCGCCGAGACCCCCGCGACGCCATGCCGCCAAGACTCTACCCCGCAGCTCCACGCTGTCGAGAATCATCGACGCCAACGTGGTAGACGAACACCACTCCACCAAGATCCACCTCCATCCAGCTGTTGCTCCAAAGACGATGCCCCAAGAGGTAGAACGACGCAGGTAGCGCCGTCATCGTCCAGTCCGGGAGACCCGGACCTAGGGTTTCCCCCGGAGCAGCACGAGTGAGAAACCGCAGACTGCGTCGACGATGCCTTCAAGAAGGTAGCGGTGCGACACGTCGCCATCGTCCGCCAACCGGGGTCGGAGCACGGTTTTCACCGGCAGCCACTCATCCCCAACTCGCCGAGTGTATTGCCAAGACGGGCAAAGATGACGCCTTCGACAAGGTAACGACGTCGACCGACGCCGCCATCATCCGCCAAGACCGAGGTCGAGGCTCAGTTTTCACCGGCCGCCATGACACCCCGGACTAGATCACCATTGCCGGAGCCCTGTGTGAGATCCCATGATCCCCCACACAGGACTACCAGCCTGGCCGACCTCCTCCGGCGGAAAAAGAAGCCACCACCACCATGCCCGGACCAAAGGCCCGGACGCCCTCATGCCACGAAGAAGACCCAGGGGGATCTACTACTACTAGGACCGCCTGTCTTCCAAGAGTTGGAAATGGGTGGACAGCGACGCTTAAAAGTTGTACGTACATTTTGCCCGTCAAGAGGAGAGCTACCTAGTGTCATGCAGACGTCCGGCCTAAACAATAGAAGCACAACAAACGATCATCGCAGACTAGTACCGTTTCAGTAACAAATGACTCACATCGAAGGCGCTACAGCCTAGCTTTAACTTGAATCGATCAAGAATACGCACACTTCCGAAGATGCGTAGTCGTGTATGCATCAAATTACCACAACACAGAGATTAAACATACCATTTTGAAATGTATCATGAATACGCACACTTCCGAAGGCGATGCAGCTACCAAACACAAGCAGGCGCGAGCGGCCACCTTCCCAACCCAAGTGGCCAGCTCCCCAAGGCGAGCAAGAACCTACCAAAAGCGAGATGCCACCTTGCCAAGCCGAGTGGCTGATACGTCCAAAACGTATCGGTCTAGGTTTAGAACTATCTTCAACGGTTTGTATAGCCATAAATTCTATTTTATCACTGTTATATTTTTTGATTGTTTCATTCTACTTTTATATTATTGCTACATATTTATATCATGTTTACAACATTTTCTAAGACTAACCTATTAACCTAGTGTCAAGTGCCCATTGCTATTTTCTGCATGTTTTTGGTATCATAGGAAATCATTTGAAAATATCACGGGAATAATCGGAGAAAATGATCGGCTACAGCTAAAAAAAAGACACCCCGCGTCGCCCAACCCAGGGCGACTCGGGAGCCCCCCCCCCTGAAACCCTAGCGCCGCCGCCGCCTTCCTCCACCTCTCGCTTCGCCGTCGCCGGAGGACGCCGCCGGGCGAAGCCCGCGCGGCCGACGGCGGCGGCGGGGCACTCTCTTGCGGCGGCCTTGGTCTATAGGGCGGCAGATCGGGGCGCGCGCGGTGGTTTTCGTCCCTGCGGCGGCGTTCTCCCTCGTCGAGTGGGGTGGAGCCATGGCGCGGATGCGGAGATGCGGCGGCCGGCCCGTAGCGGGCTGCCCGCCGCGGCCGCCCTGCTCCTTTCGCGACGTCGATGGCGTGGTTCCCGGGCGGCGGCCCGTGGTGGTTGGCGGCGGCAGCCGGCGTGGCTGCGGGGGCGGCGCGACGGCTGGAGTCTGGAGGCGGTGCTGCTGCTCTTTGGGTGGCGCTTCTGCCGGCGAGGTGCCTGGAGAGGCCGTTCGTCCCCATTCCGGTTGCCTCCGCGAGTCGCGGTGCTCCCGGTGGAGATCGACGAGGTTCTCTGCCTCCAACTCTGCATCCCGGTGGCGCGACGGGACCGGCAGCGTGGGGGCTGCAGGCTCGGGCCAAGAATAAAGGTGGTTGACCCAGCTGGTCTTTGAGCGCCATGTCACCGATCTGCTACATGTGGTCCTCCATGATCTGGCTGCCGATGTGTTCCGGTCTTCCCATCGGTGATCTCCGGTTTGGCGCATTGCGACATTGGATATCTAGATCGGATTTGATCCGGTCGTGCGCACCCTCATCTATGGCCAGAGATGCTTCATGTGGGTGTGGAAATCTATTAGACATATCGCATGACCACGACAAGAAAGGTGGTCCATCTTGAGAAGACAAAGATCGTCATCATCTAGCTCAAGTGGATTATGTGCAAGGCAAAGGTATGATCTTGATAGGTTTTCTATTTTACCGGTCTCATGATGTTAGTTGAGAGACCGGGTTATAGGATAGATAGCCGTTCTATCAAGAGGGGCTCTCGACCGAGTATCTTGATCGTATCGTTCGTGGAGAGCTCAAACCTTTGCATCATTGGCATCATCTTTATTGGTTCTTATTTGGCTCTTATCGTGGTGTGGTCTTGGTGCTTGTCGTGCTCGTCATGACAAGACCAAGTTCACCAAAAACGGAATTCATATGAATATCCTATTGCGTTTTTGGTTTTGGAGGTTTATCGGTTTGTCTTTTATCAAGAGGTTTTACCTTTCCCCATTTGGTTTTAACCTCCTCTGTTGTACTATGATGTTTACCTGTATATTCTTGTAGAGCTCGTCGTTACGATTCTAACGAGCCCAAGATCATTGAAAACGGAGTCTGGATGCGAAAGATATGCTCGTTTTCGTTTTGAACTTTCTGCAGTTTTTCTGTGGGGCGGAAGTTCCGGCCCAAGCACCGGAAGTTCCGGCCCATATTTTCATCTGAGCATTTTTGGCTAAGTCCTTTCGGCGTTTCTCTCTGGAGGGGTTCCGAAATTTTGCCCTGGAAGTTTCCCCCGGAAATTTTCGGGGGGCCGGAAATTCCGGTCCTTGGTCCGGAATATCCGGTCCAGGAAAAATTTGGCTAAGTATTTTTGCGTTTTTCTTTCTAGAGGGGGTCCGGAAATTCACCCCGGAAGTTTCGCCGGAAATTTCCGGGGACGGGAATTTCCGGCCCTTAACCCCGGAATTTCCGGCCTCCCGTGGCTGTAACGGTCAGATTTTGGGGGAGGCTATAAATAGCCTCCTTCTTCCCCAAGAGGAGGCTGCCCACTTTTTCTCTATCTCCTCCATTGTTTGACTTCGAAAAGCTTGGGTTTATCTAAATCCCTCCAATGATTCTTGCCCATCTTTAGGGATTCAAGAGAGGAGATCTAGATCTACGTTTCCACCGAACAATCTCTCCTCTAAGTGAGGGGAACCTAGTGGATCTAGTTCTTGGAGTTCTTTTGTGGTTCCCCTCTTTGTTCTTCCTCTCAAATCCCTCCCTAGCATTAGTTGCTTTGGTTGGATTTGAGAGTGAAGGACTTGACTACTTAGTGTGTTCTTGCCATTGCATTTGGTGCATCGGTTTGTGCTCTCCACGGTGACTCGTGGGATTGAAGTTCGAGAAGCTTGTTACTCTTGGGTGCATTGTGTTCCCAAGAGCTTGTGCCTCTTGGGTGCATTGTGTACCCTAGACGGTTGGTGGTGCCGCAAAGACTTCTAGTTGTGAAGCTTCGGGGAAAATTTGGAAGCCCCCGATTGAGTTGTGGGTGTGTGCCCCAAGATCGTTGTAAAGGCTCCGGATTCCTCCTTGAAGGATTCCGATAGTGGAAGGTGAACCTAACCCTTGGGGTGAGGTTCATCAGAGAATAGGGTGAGGCATTTGTGGCATCTTGAGTAGGCCTTTTGTGGCGAGCTCACACCCCTCCAACGAGACATACTTCCTTAACAAGGAGGAACTCGAGAATACATCCTCGTCTCCGCGTGCCTCGGTTATTTCCATACCCGAGCTCTTTACTTATGCAATTTACATTGTGATAGCCTTCGTGCTTGAAGTTTTATATCTTGCTATCACCTTGTTGTTTGGCTTGCTTAGCATAAGTTGTTGGTGTACATAGGTGAGCCTAGTTTATTTAGGTTGTTGCCTTGTTAATTTAAACACCTAGTTTTATTTCGCAATTATCAAGCCATAAATCGTGAAAAGTTTTAATCGTCTATTCAGCCCCCCTCTAGGCGACATCGTTTGTTCTTTCAACTACTCCCACATCATCATCAGAAGCAACAAAGTCGATGAAGATGGCTCCGGAAGTCAATCCCTGTCCCGGCAGCATGCCGAAACAACAACTTCTGTCCCCCCCCCCCAACTAGAGTTTTCGATGGCGGCAGAGCTCGGAATCATATTTAGAAAAATCCTCCGGGGGTTAGGATTTTTTCATCGTGACGAATATATAGTCCGAAGGGCGCCGGGAGGTGGTTCCCGAGGGGTAGGGGCGGGCTGTAGGGGGGCCGCGGATGGTACCCGCCTAGGGGTTTGTGGGCCTCCCCTGGATCTCCCGGAGTTTTCCGATGAATTAGAATTTCTGTAAGTTTTTTTAGATTTTCCGAGCACTTTCATTTTTGGGAATTTTCTGCAATGCACAGACAAAATAAACAGAAACTGGCACTGGGCACTGGGTTAATAAGTTAGTCCAATAAATGCTATGAAACCACATTCAAAACATGTATCAATGGTATAAAACAAGAATGTAACAATCAAAGATTAAATATACATTTGACACGTATCAGTTAAATCTAGTGGTGCACCATCACATATGTTTGTTAAAATCTCCACTTGATTTCTTGTCATTTTAACATGGTTTCCATCTATGTTTTGTACATGCTTATCATTTGTTATTTCATCTATACTTCTCATCTGCTAGTTTATGTACATGGATGCTTAATTGATTGCCATCTGCTTGTAGATGCTTATCGTCTTCTTGTACATATTTGTCATCTGCTAGTTCACGTACATGCATGTTTAATTGCTTGTCATCTACTTGAAGGGGTCACAGCATAGAAAACAAAAAAATTTCCTACGCAGCAAGCGGAATAAACCCCAAGGATCTAGATCTATTAGACGAAGGTAGCGAAGATGAGATCCAATCTCTTACCCTTGAAGATCAACAAACGCGTTTTGTCGGTGCAGGGGTTGGCTAGTCGATCCCCTCAACTAGACTCATCTAGTCGCGAGGAGATGTATTATCCTCGAGATCCAATCCGATGAAGCGCCGCACGAGCAGCGCCTCTGCGGTATCCACACATACAGCTCGATGAAGACTCCGCCTTCTTGATCCCGCAAGCAAGGAGGGAGTGGGTAGATAGATCTCGGCACCACGACGGTTGTGGTGGCGTTTGATGGTGGAGAAATTACTGCAGGGCTTCGCCAAAGCAGCTGCAGTAGAGAGGAGGGAGAGGAGAGGGAGGCCGATGGCTAGGGTTCAAGGTAGTACACCCCAGCCCTCCCCTCCTCCTTATATAGGCGTGGGGGCTGGTTTACCCCTCCCCCAAGTCCTAGGGGCGGCCAAGGGGGGGAAACTTGCCCCCCAAGGCTCCCTTTCCTTATAGGGTTAGGGTTTCCCTTGGGCCAGCCGCATGGGCCTTTGGGGTGGGGTGCGGCCAGCCCATGTGGGCTGCTGCACCTCCCCTCGGTCCATGTGGGCCCTTCCAGGTTCGTGGCCCCCAAGGTGGGGCCCTCCGGAACCTTCTGGAACCTTCTAGAATCTTCCGGTACTCTGCCGGAATTTTCCCGAACTTTTCCGGAACCCTGGAAACCACTTTCCGGACTCTTCCGGAGCTCCTCGTGATATCTAGGATCTCATCCGAGATACTGAATCACCATTCGTTCATACCATCAATTATCTCATCGCTAACCCTAGCTACATCGGAGCGTTAAGTGTGTGACCCTACGGGTTCGAGAACATGCAGACACGATCAAATCAATAATCAGTAGCGGGACCGGGATGCCCATATTGACTCCTACATATTCAACGAAGTTCCTTATCGATTGAACCATGATGCCGGAGATTCTTAATCTCGTATACGATTCCCTTTGTCTCACGATATTTAATTTGCCCGAGATTTGATCGTCGATATCTCCATATCTAGTTCTATCTCGTTACCTGGCAAATTCTCTTTACTCGTCCATAATATAGGATCTACGTGATTAACACTTAATCACATGGTTGCAACCTTTCTGATGCTATATTACCGAGAGGGCCCAGAGATATCTTTTCCGTCACAAGGAAGGACAAATCCCACTCTTGATTCATGTCACCCAACAAATACCATCGGAGATACCTGAAAGCCACCTTTATAATCACCCAGTTACGAAGTGACGTTTGATGTCCACAAAGTATTCCTCCGGTAAACGAGAGTGACATAATCTCATGGTCTAAGGAAACTATACTTGGCATATTAAAAGCGTTGGTAATGAAACTGTGTGACACGATCAATTGCAACTCTTTATTATTTGGGTCTTGTCCATCACATTATTACTCCTAATGATATGACTCCGTTATCAAGTGACTATAACAAGTCCATAGTTAGGAAACTCTAACTATCTCTTGATCAACGAACTAGTCCAGTAGAGGCTTACTAGGGACTCCTGGTTGTTTATATTCCACACATGTATTATGTTTCCGGTTAATATAATTATAGCATGGAGAATAAACTATTATCATAAACATGAATATGCTAATAAACCATTTTATTATTGCCTCTAGGGCATATTCCCAACAGTCTCCCACTTGCACTAGAGTCAATGATCTAGTTTACATTTTCTCGATCCAACACTCATGAAGTCTAACATTCATGTAGTCTCAGTGCTGATCATGTTTGCTTGTGGAAGAGGTTCTGTCCGTGTTCTGTACTATACAGTTCTCTATGTTCTTTGCAAAACGTCAATGTCACCTAATTTGACATTACTTTATCATCTTATGATAAACCTATTATCATCACATGATAATTTCATCATCATATGACGAATATAATATATTTGGTTAAAGAGTGAGATTTTTCATTTCCCATTATGCCTACATGACGTATGATCAGTCAAGAGGACTTTCACATAGCATGTGCACCCGGAACTCACTCAATCTTGAAACAAAATTTCTCAAACCAAAATATTATATCTTTTAATCCTTGAATTAATCATATACTCCTATATGTTGTAGACTCACAAATCGACAGTGCAATCATGTCACTTCGATATTTTCGATCATGCTTTCGCTGCGCTTCTGCTATTATGAGATCCCCAATCTAGTTTGGTTTTATGACTTCAACCAAGTCTACCAATCTCTAGATTCTATTATCTCAACTCCATGAAAAAATGACTCCTCATTTAACATGTTCTTCTAATCAAGAACTTGGGTCACATATCGTCAAATACAAACACATGGTTCTTATATGTTTTAGTCCTATGAACAATTCATAGCGATCACTAACATATCCTCCAACCATCATTTTTGTACTGAGTTATCAACTCAATGTTTCACCTATTTCTCACAAGCAGATGAACCTTTCTTCTCTTGTTCCATTTTGAACTCCTTCAAAAACTTACTTAGGTTAAACATCCTGACATAATGCTTTATCAAACATATCTATCCACCATAGATACATCTATCTCCATAGATATTTGACGTTCAAAACTAACTTCACAAGTTATATGTTGGTTCCTGACTTATTTACAACATTTATGAAATCTCCATTTCACACAAACAAGATGTTGTAAACTCCCACTCAAATATACACCATACCCATATTAAATTGTGAAACCACTTTGGCTCTCACTCAGAAATATGTTATCCTTATATTTGACCATGATTTAACTAGCTCCCACACAAACATATGTCACCACATATTTTGATCATGAAAAATAGTTTCTGCTCTAACTTAATATATGTCGCCACATATCTTAATTAGATCACACTCGTGTATTTTCTCGATATTTTGGACACCTCCAAAATTCTTAATTAACTATTAATATCGAGAACTCTTTATACGAATGCTAGTACTTTGCCAGCATAAATCCTTTTGACTTTAAGCACAACTACACCATGTAGTTAACAACATTGAATATGTTAAAGAGCTTTACCTCTTGTGCTTTTGTCCAGTAAGTTTTATTTATTCCTTACAAACCCTTTTGAAGAATAAATATGTGAAACAACGCTTTCACAAAATCAAGTAACAATTACTTTGTGATTTAAACTTAACATAGGATGACTCTCAGTCATTTTCGTATTTAAGGCTTCTATTTCTTCTTTGTAGTTTCGTAGGTATGTCTTGTTTCTCAAACATGACAAGTAAATCATGAATATTATTTTGTAACCTGACAAAATTTAATATTCTTGAATCCTACTTTTCTTTAGACAAGCTAAACCGAAATTCAATGATCACCATCATTAATTCCTTCATGTGTCAAGTTTTAACCAACATAGCACTTTACATATATGCCACTCGATACATGAACAAGCAAGGTTTTAGCTTTTCCATTTATTCCATCAATTCTTTTATCAATGAAACCTTTTCACGATAAACCACTAAAATACTTAGCACAACCAACAAATTGGTTTGCCCCTTTTAGTCTCACATTGTGGAATCACATTCATAGTCATACTTATGAATATACTACAACTTTATTCGCAATGGTCTCTAATTATCTCATAATTACCACGACTTCTCATAACTCATATGGAATCGTTTATGCGAATCATTAAATAGATCCTTATTTATAAAACAGAGTGTTTATCAAATAAATCTAAATGCTACAAATAAACCCTAATAAGAAAAACCCCTTTTATTTTATCAGACCACACAATATCAAATAGTGTGTGATTACAATATCTTAGGACATATCAAACGCCTTTGAAATATTCTAAACATTGTAATTTGTGATAACACTTTTCACAAGTCCACATACTAACATATAACTCAAATATTTTGTCTCTTTTGATCAAATCATAAAGACTCAATTTTCTTGTTAACTTAATATCCTAAACTCCAGAATTTTATTTGATCTCATCAAATATCATAACTTGAACAAATACATCTATTTACTCATATCATTTATGATGGAGTACACAAAATAATGACATCTAACATTTGCTGAAAATACAACCAACATTTGTGTTTATTTTCGGCAACTCATGGCACTCTTCCAAAGGGTGGCATTTTAGTCATACTCCTTACAATAAGGCGCATTGATAAAACATCAAAATGTTTATTCAATATTTAGCATGACCAAAACAATTGTCATTATTAAGTTTTGGATATTTTAGTATGTCACATATTTTATAAATGTTTAACTAATCATCGTTTATATTAAACAAAGGACAATAATCTCATAATCGAAACGTGATCATCAAAAAGAATTATTCATGAAAATAGAACAACCACTTGTCTTTAACATGAATAACCGTCTCAGAAACCAAGACACACTAATTTAAAGATCACACTCAATTCGATTACAAAAACTCATTCAAATCCTCTAATCAAAAAACGATAAATGTAGAGACAGATCGTTGCCAGCATCAACTTCTTGATTGCCACCATTCCGCAACGTCTTCCCAGATCCTTTATGCAAATCTCAAGCAGCAGGTTCTGTTTTCATAAAAAAGAATGAGTATCAAATACTTATCGAAACCGCCACAATTGCAATTTGGACTTTAAACACTTATAACTTGTATATCAATATATACTTTCTGCATTGCCAACTTCTCTTGCTATGGGTTCCACTTTGACATGACGCAGCCGAGACACAAACTCACAGAAAGTGATCAAATCCCTTCCCATGACCTAGTCTCCGACATAATTCTTGAAGCTGGGGAGAAGCTAGCGTATCACCCCACCTATCGCGAAACCGTCATTTATCTCGTGGTTCCAAACAAGCACTAGACGATGATGTATCTCATGCATTATCCTCAGGTGTTGTTCCTTCCATCTTGAGTGAAAGAAAACCGTTCAGACATTCGAACCTTACAATTCTAACTTGCGCTAAAAAACTATTTTTCAGCTCATCAACAATCTCCATTGCAATCAAGTTCTTGAATTGTCTACTTAGGTCAGAATTCATGAAGGTCCACATCATCCACTTGACTTTCAAGTAGGTGGTTCAAAACCACTCCATGTACTCTTCATCGCTTGCAGAAATATTTGGGTTTATCTCCTATTGGTTCTTCTAGCACGTAGAGTTGAGCATGGGTGTTTAGGACTTCTTTCAAATACAGGTACCACTTAACAAAATGACCCATCAAGACGCAGTTTTTCAGCAACGAACCGACTACCGTAGGCGACCAAGATCTACAAGGATTTTTGCAAAGACATCTTTAAGGACTTTTGTTTATGATAATTTTAGTTCATCTTAATGAACTCCCACTAAACTCAACATCTCTCTGTTTGTTTAGTGACAGATGATCCAAATCCACTACACCACAACCGATCATCACGTGAGATGATGTAGTTTCAAAGGTGAACATCGCCATGTTGATCATATCGTCCATATGACTCGTGTTTAACCTTTCGGTTCTTGTGTTTCGAGGCCATGTCTGTACATGCTAGGCTCGTCAAGGAAACCGTAGTATTTCTGCATGTGTAAATCTGGCTTACACCCGTTGTATGTGAATGTACATGCTAGTTTATGTACATGGATGCTTAATTGATTGCCATCTTCTTGTAGATTCTTATCGTCTTCTTGTACATATTTGTCATCTGCTAGTTCACGTACATGCATGTTTAATTGCTTGTCATCTACTTGTAGGAGTCGCAGCATAGAAAACAAAAAAAAATTCCTACGCAGCAAGCGGAATAAACCCCAAGGATCTAGATCTATTAGACGAAGGTAGCGAAGATGAGATCCAATCTCTTACCCTTGAAGATCAACAAACGCGTTTTGTCGGTGCAGGGGTTGGCTAGTCGATCCCCTCAACTAGACTCATCTAGTCGCGAGGAGATGTATTATCCTCGAGATCCAATCCGATGAAGCGCCGCACGAGCAGCGCCTCCGCGGTATCCACAGATACAGCTTGATGAAGACTCCGCCTTCTTGATCCCGCAAGCAAGGAGGGAGTGTCTAGATAGATCTCGGCACCACGACGGTTGTGGTGGCATTTGATGGTGGAGAAATTCCTGCAGGGCTTCGCCAAAGCAGCTGCAGGAGAGAGGAGGGAGAGGAGAGGGAGGCCGGCGTCTAGGGTTCAAGGTAGTGCACCCCAGCCCTCCCCTCCTCCTTATATAGGCGTGGGGGGGCTGGTTTACCCCTCCCCCAAGTCCTAGGGGCGGCCAAGGGGGGGAAACTTGCCCCCCAAGGCTCCCTTTCCTTATAGGGTTAGGGTTTCCCTTGGGCCAGCCGCATGGGCCTTTGGGGTGGGGTGCGGCCAGCCCATGTCGGCTGCTGCACCTCCCCTCGGTCCATGTGGGCCCTTCCAGGTTCGTGGCCCCCAAGGTGGGGCCCTCCGGAACCTTCCGGAACCTTCTAGAATCTTCCGGTACTCTGCCGGAATTTTCCCGAACTTTTCCGGAACCCTGGAAACCACTTTCCTTATATGAAACTTTATCTCCGGACTCTTCCGGAGCTCCTCGTGATATATAGGATCTCATCCGAGATACCGAATCACCATTCGTTCATACCATCAATTATCTCATCGCTAACCCTAGCTACATCGGAGCGTTAAGTGTGTGACCCTACGGGTTCGAGAACATGCAGACATGATCAAATCAATAATCAATAGCGGGACCAGGATGCCCATATTGAATCCTATATATTCAACGATGTTCCTTATCGATTGAACCACGATGCCGGAGATTCTTAATCTCGTATACGATTCCCTTTGTCTCACGATATTTAATTTGCCCGAGATTTGATCGTCGATATCTCCATATCTAGTTCTATCTCGTTACCTGGCAAATTCTCTTTACTCGTCCATAATATAGGATCTACGTGATTAACACTTAATCACATGGTTGCAACCTTTCTAATGCTATATTACCGAGAGGGCCCAGAGATATCTTTTCCGTCACAAGGAAGGACAAATCCCACTCTTGATTCATGTCACCCAAAAAATACCATCGGAGATACCTGAAAGCCACCTTTATAATCACCCAGTTACGAAGTGACGTTTGATGTCCACAAAGTATTCCTTCGGTAAACGGGAGTGACATAATCTCATGGTCTAAGGAAACTATACTTGGCATATTAAAAGCGTTGGTAATGAAACTGTGTGACACGATCAATTGCAACTCTTTATTATTTGGGTCTTGTCCATCACATTATTACTCCTAATGATATGACTCCGTTATCAAGTGACTATAACAAGTCCATAGTTAGGAAACTCTAACTATCTCTTGATCAACGAACTAGTCCAGTAGAGGCTTACTAGGGACTCCTGGTTGTTTATATTCCACACATGTATTATGTTTCCGGTTAATACAATTATAGCATGGAGAATAAACTATTATCATAAACATGAATATGCTAATAAACCATTTTATTATTGCCTCTAGGGCATATTCCCAACACTACTAGTTTATCTGTTATTTAATCTATGCTTATCATCTGTTATTTTCATATACGTTCTATAGATGTTTGTCATGTATTATTTTAATCTATGTTTTGTACATGCTTGTCATCTGCTATTTCATCTATGATTATCATCTGCTAGTTCATGTACATGCTTGTATATGCTTTACATCTTCTTGTGCATGATTGTCATCTTCTAGTTCATGTACATGCATATTTAATTGCTTGCCATTTGCTATATTCACTACCACAGAAAGGGCTATCTGTGGCGCACCAAATTTGAATTCTGTGGCGCACCCCCAGGTTTGCCTGGTGCGCCACAGAATTCTCGCCACAAAAATTATTTCTATGGCACACCCTGAGTCGTGCGTCACAGAAATAGCTCGGCAGGACCCCTATGCAGAGGAATTCTGTGGCGCACTGTCCCTAATGCGCCACAGAAATATTTTAGTGGCGCATCCCACTGCCGTGCGCCACTAATTTTTTTTTCAATTTCAAAAAAAGGGCGGCCAGATCTAGATCCAGATCTGGATCTAGATCTGGCCACCGGAATTTTGCCGGAATTTCGTCGGAGCTCGTCGGAGACCGTGTTGCCGTGGGTGGAGGAAGGGGTCATCGGAGGTCGCCGGAGGTCGCCAGGGTGGAGGAGGAGGTCGCCGGTGGTGGAGGAGGTCGCCGGAGGTGGAGGTGGAGGTGGAGGAGGAGGAGGTCACCGGAGGTTGAGGTTGTGGAGGAGGTCACCGGGGTGGTGGAGGAGGTCGCCGGAGTTGTGGAGGAGGTCGCCGGAGGTGGAGGTCGCCAGAGTTGTGGAGGAGGTCGCCGGAGTTGTGGAGGAGGTGGCCGGAGGTGGAGGAGGAGGAGAGAAGATGTGGAGGAGAGGAGAGGAGAAGAGAAGGAGGAGGGAGGAGAAGGGGAGAGAAGTGGAGAGGAGAAGTGGAGGAGAGGAGAAGGGGAGAGGAGAAGTGGAGGGAGAAGTGGAGGAGAGAAGGAGAAAAGAGAGGGAGAGAAGGGGGTGCCGGCGGGATTCAAAATTTGGAATCCCGCCCAACAATTCTGTGGCGCATGGGCTAGACATGCGCCACGGAATTGTATTTTTTTTTTGGAATTTTTTTGATTTTTCTGGAAAATTTCTTCTGTTGGACATAACTTTTTTTTCGTTTGGTGAAAAAATGTTGCACAATTCTGTGGCGCATGGAACCACATGCGCCATAGAAATGTCACTTTCTGTGGCGCATGTGGAGCCATGCGCCACAGAATTGTGCAGCCCCTAATCATTGGTGTCGGGCTCACCATATTTCTGTGGCGCATGGGGCCAGATGCGCCACAGAAATGTACATTTCTGTGGCGCACCTTGCTCCATGCACCACAGAAAAGGCGGCGTAGGATGCAAGCCAGCCGTTGGTTGTGGGCCCACAGATTTTCTGTGGCGCATGGAGGAAGGTGCGCCACAGAATGTCTTCTTTTAGTGGCGCATGTCCTACAGATGCGCCACAGAAAAGCTGAATCTAGTGGCGCTTGGAAACTGGTGCGCCACAAAAAAAATTTAGTGGCTCATGAAATATTGGTGCGCCACAGAGTGCCAACCTCCCTATAACCCTTTCTGTGGTAGTGATTATATATGCTTGTCATCGGATATTTTCATCTATTTTCTGTACATGTTTGTCATTTCTATTCTTCTATGTTTATTACATGCTTGTCATCTGTTATTTTCATCTATGTTTTGTGCATGCTTACCATCTTCTGTGTTCATATGATTGTCATATGCTAGTTCATATACATACATGCTTAATTGATTGTCATCTGCTAGTTCATGCTTATCATGTACTATTTTATCGATACTTGTCATGTGTTATTTTCATCTATTTTATGTACATGCTTGTCATCTTCCATTTTATTTTATGTTCTACACATGCTTTTCATATGCTATTTTCATCTATGTTCTGCATATGCTTGTCATATTTTGTTTCATCTATGTTCTGTACATGCTTGCTAGGTTGTCTAGGAACCACATTCTGCCACCGAAGCTGACCATGAAGTGTATGCTCGAGAATCGA